>CATIWK010246061.1:0-11574 GCA_949634005.1 Mallotus japonicus
TGTTGATTTGCTGATGACTGTACTTGTATAGTTTATTTAGCCTCTCTTAACTCTCTTTATATTTCAACTAATAGCTGCTACTGCAGGTTCTGGCTCTGGCTGAACCGCAACTACTTTATAACAGCGGCCACAAAGTGTCGGATGTTCTATAAAGGAACCAACATTAGGTGTGTAATTCCAGCATCTCTCACATTTCGATCCCTCTGCTCGTGATACACCAATCCAAACTCTATTGCCTCCCTCAACAAGAAACTCTCCAGTGTATGGTACAGTCTCAATCAACTTGTCGTCTAAAACATCAAGAACTTCCACCTGCAGCAGATTACCATTTAGACAAATTAAATGGAAGAATCAATCAATGTTCTATTTTCAAAACAGACATGAATCTAGCATCAAGTTTCAAGCATACAAAGCTTAATTGACCACCAGAAAAAAAAAATACAAAATATAATCATGCATTCAGGTGCTGAGCTTATGGCTTAAGTAGTAAACAGATTTGCTAGGGCTACATCAAGCCCTGGGTTCCACTCTTACGCATGCAAAGAGGAAGATAGTAGAGGTGGGAAAAGAAAGGAGTCTCCTCAGTCCGGTTGCTTGAACAAATTAGCTACATTGGTAATAAAGCATAAAACTTTCACTGCGGTGTCAATTAAACTCATTGTTTTCGTGGTTGCATCAGATTTGATATTCTTCCTCACCTGCCACAATACTTACTGCCATGTACTAATTCAACCACTCATGTCCATCTGTAGTAAAATTAGTAGAGAGAAGGTATACCTGAGATGTGATGAATATGCGGTGTAGCGCATCTGCATCATTGCTTGCCGCACAAATTTCATAGAATTTTGAAGACAATCTGGCATCAGATGCATGCAGATAAACCTTAGCTTCTAAACTGGAACCGATTAGCTTCCCCATACGAGCAGCTTCCAGAACTTTATTCACCTCAGTTCTCAACTGTTCAAAGCATCACAAATTTGAAGAAAATATAAGCTGTTCAATAGAAAGAGTCTGTTACCATCTTATTAAAAAAAATGTACAATAACTACCACCGGCATAATTGGTTTGAGAGGCAAAATGCTAGGTGCATGTTAAAAGTCAAAAAGCAAAGAGGAACTTTATCAGTGAAAGAAAAAGAATCTACGCAAATGAATAGAAAAATTAGATTTCCAGTTGAAAGCCTAAATAAAACATCTACTTTGTGACACAACAAACAGAGATGACTTGGAGTACCCAAAATCAAAGAAATACATAATTTCGGACTGGACAATATAGTTTGGCAGTATTTAGCAAATATTATCATTACCTCAAGAATTTTTCCCCAGAAATCAATTTCTTCAATAGGAAAAGAAAGCCACTTCTCATTCAAGGCAGGCCATTTTGATTCAAAAACAAACTTTGCAACAAAACCATCCTCAACTAAATGTGGAAAAGGAAGATTCTGCCAAACGTCCTCAGCCAGATGAGGCAGGATTGGAGCAACAAGCCTTGCAAGGGAAAGAAGATGTGCAGCAAGAACTGTTTGACAGCTTCTTCTTGTAAAACTTCTTGTGCCTCTGATAATTAAATAGATTATAATGCTTTGTTAGGTTAACATGGATTTGCAGCATATGCACGTGTATACACATATGCAAAGATACAAGTTCTTAAAATAAAAGCTTGTCTCATACAAGTGAATATAGGGCGAATATAAAGAAACTGAAGAAAGAGAGTTACCCCACATAGAGTCGATCTTTAGCAACATCAAAATAGAAATTTGATAGGTCAATAATAACAAACCGTTGAAGGATCTGAAACACAAATGATTATCCAAATGAGATGTTATACATAGGGAGGTCAACTTGTTCATGAGATAAAGTAGGGCTACCAACAATGATTAGAAACTAACAGAGACTATCTTGCATTTCTGGAATCCTCATCTCATAGACTAGAATCTTGTATTCATAAATGGAAGGCCTAAAATTATTCATCTTGAACATGTTTTATACTCAAGATCTCAGGCTCAGTCATCCTTTAGATATTTGAAATCTATCATTACAACTGAAAATTGCCTTTTCTCACATGTTACATCTCCCGTCATTTTCATCTTCAGCTTACCTCTGCTCATAGAAATAAATCATGAAAAACAGTTAAAGGTCCAGACTACCAAGTTTTTCATTTTCTCTCTCTTTTTTTTTTTTTTTTTTTTTTACAAGTATATGCGACCAGTTCAGTTAACACTTCTTTTTTTAAATGTTGTTCAGTTAACACTTGGACAAATCATACAAGAACACATCCATGCATTCCAGTGAGCTTGTTAACAATCTCTTTATGATGTTCATAGCCAGCAACTGACATGTTAATATATACTTCAATTACCTTGTTGTGCATGCAAAAGGTAGCATGTTAATTGCATACAATTGAGAAAAAATCTTACCTGAAATATTTTGAAAAATTGATAGTTTTCATAACTCTCTCCTATATTCTTTACAACATTTTCCAGCTGATACAATGCATGTTTATCAATCATGGGAAGATCATCATATGGAACTGCATCATTAGCCTGCCAAAAGTACAATCATCATTATACAAAAAGCAGAGGGGGCTAATTTTTCCTGAAAAGAATATTAAATTCAGATGATAAGTAACTTTGGCCATATCAAAAAAATTTACTGCTTGATTATAGAACTATGATGAAGCTGAGTAGCCTCAACCATGATAAATCTTAACTTACTTTCCAATCATGCAGATTTCCCAAAAGATATCTGAATGTTCCTCGCAGCTTCCTATAGATGTCAGACATTTGCCGTAGAACCTGAGGACCGATCATGACATCAACAGTATAATCCACACTAGAAACCCAGAGTCGTAGGACATCAGCCCCATAAGCAGGTGCACCCTGTGAACAGCAGATACATCAATACATATAAAAAAAAAAAATTGTATTTCGTAAAAAAAAAAAATATCCACCATCACTAACCCCTGCATTTTCTCCTCCTTCAATCACAGTGCGTGGATCTACAACATTACCCGAAGATTTGCTCATCTTAAGACCCTTCTCATCCAATACAAATCCATGGGTTATGACACTGGAATATGGAGCCTTTCCTGTAGACAAAGAATAATAAAGGATAACATAGCATCCTTCGGTTTAAGGAATATAACATTTTCCATAGAACTTGCAGTAACAAACGATGCAAAAGAAATAAAATT
Source organism: Mallotus japonicus (assembly GCA_949634005.1). NCBI lineage: Eukaryota > Viridiplantae > Streptophyta > Magnoliopsida > Malpighiales > Euphorbiaceae > Mallotus > Mallotus japonicus. The sequence goes on from CATIWK010246061.1 coordinate 3,193, forward strand.
AATCTGATAACAAACAAAATCATTAACATTCCAGAAAGCAAAACAAATTTCACATATTGCAACTAAGGAGACCTGAAAACTATGTTGACTATGTTTTACTTTATAACCTCACTACTAAATCTAAAGCAACAATAATCATTTCAATGGCAATCATGTTCAATCAGTAATTTACTGCTCACAACACATGATGCTTATCAAATTAAAAATGGGTCTGTTTATCTGACAAAAAAAAAATCAAATAATGCAATCTTCATCTGACATGAAAATATTGTGATATCATGGAGGCTAGGATACAGCTCAAATACATAAATGAAGACAAAAGCACATTTTATTCAACAATTCTCAAGCTGGAGAATCATCTTTCCGAAATGCAAATGACTTTTGACTAACAATAGCATCTTTTTTTTTACATGCTCTTACCTTTTGTTGCTATACTCGTCAGTAAAGAGCTCTGGAACCACCCACGATGTTGATCTGTACCTTCAAGATACAGATCCGCAGGATAACTAAGGCCACTCCTCCTTCCCAATACAGCAGCCCATGAAGAACCTGAAATAGCATTTGAACAATGAGGTTTCCACTAGAAAAAACTAAGCAAGAAAAAAGTTCAGAACATTTTTTTAAAATAGCAAGCATAAGCAAATATCCCCTTAAGCGGGAATTTAAATGCATGAAGAAAAGTTAGGAACATATATAGACATTATGAAAAACAGTAAACTAGATCAAAACTAGAACTGTATAATAACTCATGATACCTGAATCAAACCAGACATCCATTGTATCAGTGCCTTTTTCATACTCTGACGCTCTATCACGATACTTGTCTGGAAGTAGGTTCTCCTCTGTCATATACCACCATGCATCACTGCCTTTTTGGGCTATTATAGCTGCAAAGTAATGGCAATAGTTAAAATTGGAAATAGAACATAAAACTGTGCTAACTATACAAATATTATAAAAACTTTGCTCAATGATAAAAACTGCATTGTAGTATTAAGATATGAACTAATGGAAGTGGAAAAGTAAATGGAAGAAACCAAAAATAAAACTTCAATGTGAAAAAGAATCTCAGTACTCTTTTATTCTGCCTGTTAATAAATCTGAACAAGGAATTGAGAAAGCTGCTGCTTTTTCAAAAAGGCTTACACTTGATATGATCAATAGTCTCTGCATTCATTAGGGGTTCCTTTGACTTCACATGATAAAAGACGGGAATAGGGACACCCCACGTCCTTTGCCTCGATATGCACCAGTCTACCCGACTTGAAGTCATCGTGGAAATTCTTTTTTCTGCCTGAAGAATGGTTATATAATGGGCTATTTAAACAAAAAACGTAACAATTCAAAGGACCAAATAATAGATACAAGAATCGAAAGTGGCAACTGCAATTTCAGGATAATCAGCTTCAAAAGTTTTCATTAATGCCTCATATCAACTTCTATGTTCCTTAACAGTGCATACCGATAATCATGTCGAATAGTACACGAATTAAACTACTCAAATTTCATGTAGAAAAACTAAAAATTCACTTCTCAGAAGAAGCCACCAGACATATACTGTTCACAGAATAAAACCCCTTCTCCATTCAAGCACAGATGATAACTTAGTTGGAACTGTATCTGGAATGACAAACTTGTGCTCAACAGAACTAATAGTACATGAAGGGAAAGCCAGTGTAAACTGAGAAAAGAGGCTACTTGCGTGGTAATAAGATGAGATATCAGAACTAGCTTTGTGGTTAAGTTGAGATGGCAAATGTAAAGAAATCAAGCCACCATGAGTTAAAAAATTTCAGTCAGAAATGATTGCAAATTAGAGGTTTTACTGTGGCTAAAAAGCAAGCACTGTTCCTCCCATAAAACCCTAGAATCTAAGTCGGCAAGTTCTGATATTTACATAGGTGTATAATTGCAGCCTAGAATCGTTTTAAAGAACAGATACATCCTTTCAGGAGACGAGAGCCTTGAAGCAAGCAAAAAACCTCAAATGATGCTATATGTAAAACTACTATAGTGGATGAAATGCAATATCTTGTGGTCAGTGCAGAGCCAAAAATTTTAAAAATGGCCAGGAAGATTTGCAACGACATTGTAATTCCAATTAAAGCAAAAGAATGTCATTGCATGAAATATTAGTAACTATCTAGCAGCACTAAAATGAAATGAATATAATTTTTTACACAACAAAGAAAAGCATGAAAAGAACATTTATCAACAGAGCACCTATTGCAGGTTATTGATGATCTTCCAATAATTAAAGCATAATAAGCCAGACACAATAACCCGAGTAATTAAAATCCAACTTAACAGTTATACCTGAGGTGGAACCCATTTTACATGGCCGATTGCATCCATAGCTGCCTGACGAAAATTTTCCACCGATGCAAACCATTGCTCAGTTTCTCTAAATATAGTAGGTTTTTTAGTTCGCCAATCATATGGATACTTGTGCTCTACATAAGAGGAAAAAGGGTCATAAACCGGCGTAGGTAAACATTTCTCATCTGTAGGTAGACAAAGTGGTTTACCAGAAAAGCCAACGACAAATTTTCAACAAGTACAAAGAATTAAACTTACCATATGGCTCTTCCATGATAATGGATCCTTTTTCATCCAGGTATTTCACTACAGCAACATTACCGTCCCCAAGTACATCAAGCCCACTAAAAAGTGGAGTTTCTTCAGTGAACTTCCCATCATCATCAACAGGGGAAATTACAGGCAGTCCATATTTCATGCCAGTTACATAATCCTCCTGACCATGACCAGGCGCAGTATGTACCAGTCCAGTTCCTGATTCTGTTGTGATATAATCTCCTCCTACGACAACTGGGCATTCCCTGTTATCTATTGGATGAATATACCTGAATCAACACCAATAGATCAGCCAACATTCACTATCTAAAATTTTAAACGCTACATGTTGAAATCATATTCCTGGTGAAATTTAAAAGGCACATATCATAGATTTGATTTTAGGCCACTTTTCTCACTTATCCCTTTTAGTTAAACAACTCAAAGAGACAAAGTAAGGTCTACTTTACTAAAAATGAAGTTATGATAAATATCCCCAATGAATAAGCAAGTAATTTCGTTCCATTAGCTCTTTACAAATAAATTAGATACCATCAATTTTATTTCTAACCTGCAGTTTTCAAGATCTGACCCAGACAGGGTTTTCTTGATAACAAGTTTCACAGCCCATTTTGCTTCTAGTGCTGACACTAGATCGGATGCTACTATAAGATAAGGTTTCTTTTGCTCCCTCAATACATTTCCAAACCGTTGTTTTTTATTTCCAGAGGATGTAGAAGATTCTTCAAAGGATTGCACTTCAGTTACAGCATACTGAAGCTTGGCATTGACTGCGACAGCTGAAGATAGGAGAACCCCAAAAGATTAAGAAGGAAAGAAGGTGAGGGAGACAGATTCAAGATAAAACAATTTTCACAAGGGAAACAAACAATTTCTTCCCTCCAAAAAGGTCAGGAATAAAATTACTATCATATAAATGCAAAACAGAGTCACAAGAAAATTCTGAAAAAATAATGGCTGAATTGAACAATGAAGAAACAAGAAGTAGAAGAATAAGACAAGGTACATCTAGTGCATCTTAGATGAATGATTGATGATGACTTATATGCAAGGTGGTATAAAAAGTCACTATACTGAATAAGTTTTTGGACTCAAAAGATTTTTAATCACAAGAATAATTGACCATAGGTAGTTGGTCACAAAGCCACTATAGATGTTTATAGTTTATGTAAAGAGCATGAAAGATAGGTTCCAAATTTTGGCATGACAATTATATTAGAACTCCCATTCTTTGCTAGTACAGCTAACAAAGACTTACCCGCATTGGCTGGAACAGTCCAAGGAGTTGTGGTCCATATGGCCAAACACAAATCTGGAAAGAATTCTTCCAATAATGGACCCGAAGTAGGAGGTGCACTCACTACTCTAAATATGGCATATATGCTTCTTGAAACATGCCCCTCAGGATACTGCACAAAAAAGAGACGCCAATTAAATAACAAACTAGATCGTAACGCCAATTAAATAACAAACTAGACCGTAACTAATCTGGGAGAACATGGACAGAGCTACATAAAACCAAAAAGGACTAACAAAGTTTTGCTACAAAATGCTGTAAGTTTGAGCCTCTCACTACAACCTTTAAGTCACAATACCGTAGTACTCAGAAAAAAATATGTTGATAAAGAAATAGCAAACCTCTTAATTTACCTCCAACTCAGACTCTGCAAGAGCAGTACGGGATGAAGGACTCCAGTGAACTGGTTTTCTACCCCTGTAGATGTATCCTTGAAGGGCCATTTGGCCAAAAACTTCAATCTATGAAAGATAAGGATGTATAAATTTCTTAAAAAGTTAATCATGACAATTCAATACCAAGAAAAACACATGAGCATTGAAAGCGAAAGAGACAACAAATCACCCATTTCTTTTAAGAGTTCAGCAAGATTCATGCCATCTGGAACTATTTGATGTATCAATATCATTTTCTGTTGTTTCAAGTTGAATTTATAAGAGTATGGTTTTCTAGATATCTGCCTCACAATCACAGCTATTACACACCACATAAAAAAAAAAAAGTAGGGTACCACATTTTTCCTGTAAAATTCTACACACAGTTAAAATGAAGAAAGAAGTACCAGATACCTGGGCAGCTTCATACTCCAGATCTAGAGTTAGATAAGGATTATCCCAGTCTGCCCAAACTCCATAGCGCTGCAAGGATTACAGTTGATTGATTGACTGTTTACCATCATACTCTATCCGGTCATTTAATAACAGTAATAATGCCAATTCTAATAAAAGATGCAAATCAAAAACTGAAATAAACTTACACCAACATTGGTATACCAGATCTCAAAAGATTTAAAAAGTTAGTGTTGAAGATAATTTGGACTCATTAATATGTGAACAAAAAAAAAAAAGAATTAGCTATAACCTTGAATGATGCCATCTGAGTTTTGACAGTTGCTTTGGCCAATTTAGCTGCCTTTGCTCTTAATTTCAATGGTGTCAGATCTTTTCTGGCATTCTTATCCAATGATTGCAGAACTGTACAATTTATATAATAAGAGTCAATTATTTTAGGAAATTCTGCCTTCAATTTCTTTAAGCTTCCTAGTTATCTAGTATTGAAATTGGAAACCTTTTCAACTGACTTGGTAACAACAATTTAGAATCTGATATTTGTCCTATTTAGGAAAATCAATAGATGACCTTATGGAGAAACAAAAAGTGCTGACTAGAATAATTACATACAGTTTAAATCTTCAGCACCAATTCAAGTTTTACACTCTTGTCAATTTAGCAATTTTCTTCAACATAATGCAAACACCTTAGCCAGAAAAGAAATTCATACTTGCCTTTAAGCTCAATTGGCATGCCATGACAATCCCAACCAGGCACAAAATGGACCTTATAATTTTGAAGAATCTGCCCAAGAAAAAGAAATAGAAAGAGAAAAAAAGAAAAAACAATTAAACATGCAAAAGGGATGCATGTTTGATCATTTTCTTGCATTTCTTTCTTAGCATGACTGGTTTTGGCATGAAAATTGCAGAAAACACAAGATTCAGAATTTTTCTCTTGTACTTAGATGAAGTAGTCATAAGCTCGTAGTTTTCAAATCAAAATTGGTAATGTACAGTTAAGTATTCTTTTCTTCTTTTTCTGTAATTTTTGTCTAAATTTCTTTATCCTAGGAAAAGCAAATAAAAAGGCAGGTCAGCATTCAGAAATCTTGGGGAGGAAAACACACCTTATAACGATTAATTATGTCCTTCAAAATCTTATTCAAGGCATGACCAATGTGTAGATCACCATTAGCATAAGGAGGACCGTCATGGAGAATAAAAGTTCCCTAACAAACCAATTCACGCCAAGAAGGACAACTAATTAGTTCATATGCACAAAAAAAACTTTCAAAAAATCAAGGACAGTTAGGAAAACGAACCACTCACCCCATCATTTCTATCAACAACTCTCTTAAACACCTGATTATCATCCCATAATTTTTGAATCTCAGGCTCTCGCGACAAGGCATTAGCTCTCAAGCCAAAATTCGTCTTTGGTAAATCAACAGTATGCTTGTACCTTCCTTCTTCTTGTTTTACACCTACATGATTTCAAGAGACTCAAAAATTACCTAAGTTTTTTAACAAATAAGACGTCTGCAATAATTCAATTCAACTCTTGCAAAACCATGTCATTTGTCAAATGATTGCATGTCTTCTTTAATTTCAACGAGCTGAATTCTAGCAACTATGAACATTTCCAAGCATGAGAGAAAAAACAAAGACTAAATTTAGAGTTCAACTGCATTTTTATACTTTTCCAAACACCAAGAAAAAAAAAACTTGCACAAAAACTATTAGAATAAACCAGCAAAAATAGACACACCAGAAGTTTTCTTAGCAGCCATTACAGGTCCTCGAGATCTTCGCTTAGAAGAGGAAGAAGTAGATTCGTCAATGGAGTATGTACAATAGCGATTTGTATTTAAAAACGAGAAAAATTTAACCGAAGAGCTTGTTCTGTAGTAGCAGTAGTAGAATAAGTTAACATTCCTAAGAGAAGAGGATGACGATGATGATGAACAGGTCCTTTGCGATATAACCTGAAAAAAAAAAACGTACAGAAAGAAAACTAGTTCATTACTATTATCCGAGGCAACACAAAAAAAATTTTGCTTCTCTCAGCAACATTTTATCAAGCACGTAGCGTGACAAAACTAAACACAGTGTACGTGCGCGACAAGACCGCATACCCTAGACGAAGAAGAGTTGAGCATTGAAATTGTGGCTTTTTCGCCGGGACTGAAAGCCAAGGATTTAAGCAGAGACATTTTCGCTGGACTGTTTGGCTCTTCAGCTATGGCTTCTCTAATTCCATGTTTTTCTTTTAATTTTTTCTACAAAACCAAACACAATAATAAGGATTTTTATTTTTCCTAATTCCATATTTTTTTCTTTCTTTTTTTTAAAAAATTGTGTGGATAAAGTGAGCCCAGCCTTTTATTTTTCCAAGGCTAGCTGCTAAGGATTTTGTCTCCAGCAATGCCAGGGGAAAACAAAATCTCATTTGGGTTGTGTAAAGTAATTTATTTTATTTATAAATAAATAATAATTTTGAAATTTCTTTAGTTTAGCAATAAATAGTTTTATAAATTTTAAATAAATAATATAAAAATATTATTTAGGCTCGTTTAGTTCACACTTTTTAATTAAAATTAGAATCGAAACATGAATGGATAAAAAAAAACTAATCAGAACCCTAAATCCTAATCAAACAGAAATAGAAGAAATTTGAAAATATAATTAAAACTTTAATAAAGTGTTCAGTTTACTACAAAATCAAAATTAGCATTATTTATATGTAAAAGTATTTTATATTTATTTTTTAAAATTAAAAATTAGCATTATAATTATCTATTATAAAATTTTATTTTTAAAATTAATTATTAATATTTTGAAAAGTTATTAGAATTTTTTAAAATTATTCTATTAAAAACAATTAAATATATAATAATTTTATTAATTTATATATTATATTTCATAAATTTTAATAATGTATGATGATATTTAAATATTTAATTAATTTATAATCGGTTTAACTTTATTTTGTTCAGAATGACAATTTACTTCGAGAAATGTAAGGAGAATGATGCTCTGAATTGCAAAAAGCATCCGTACCCATTTTCCAATGTGAATTTTAGCTAAACAAAACAATAGAACTCCCAACTTTATTTTTCATCAACCCTAAATTAAACACCTAAAATTTAAAAAATGTTATTTTATATTAAATCCATACTTACTAACTAATTATATTTTAGTTGTCTTTATATATATATATATATATGTATGTACGAAGGGGAGGGAACACATGCAAAATTATGAAAATGTCTTCACTCATTATTATATAAAATTGGATAATTTAATCATTTACTAATAAAAGTTAAATTGAATTAATTAAAATATAATTTAAATTTGATAGAAAGTTTATTTTCTATTTTAATTAGGTTAATTTCTATTTTATCACTAATAAAAATTAAATAAACAAAAATATATTTCTAATTTAATTGAAAGTATGTTTCTTATTTTATTTAGGTTAACTTATATCTCTCATCTCTAATAAAGGGACAGAGAAAATTACGAAAACGTTTTCACTCATTATTATATAAAAATTAGATAGTTTAGTCATTTACTAATAAAAGTAAAATTAAATTAATTAAAATATAATTTTAATTTGATGGAAAGTCTATATCCTATTTTAATTAGGTTAATTTCTATTTTATCTCTAATAAAAATTGAATTAACTAAAATATAATTCTAATTTAATTGAAAGTATGTT
>CATIWK010246204.1:0-12996 GCA_949634005.1 Mallotus japonicus
TATTTTTCAATGTTGTTGCTTTATGTTGATTGTTGTTGCTTTATGTTGCTTGTTGTTGCTTTTTGTTGCTTCTATTTTTCAGTGTTATTGTTTTTTTTTCAGTATTGTTGCTTTTTTTTATTTTTCAATGTTGTTGCTTTGTGTTGCTTGTTGTTGCTTTTGTTGTTTTTCGTTGCTTTTGTTGTTTTTTGTTACTTCTATTTTTCAGTGTTCTTGCTTTTGTTGTTTTTTGGTATTGTTGCTTTTTATTACTTTTTTATTTTTTAGTGTTGTTGCTTTATGTTGCTTTTTGCTTTTTTAATGTTGTTTTTTCGTTTTTTGATTTTTTTGTGGATGTTACAATACACCATAAAAATTATAAATATGTAACATATTGATGATAAATAAATTTAAGATAATTTAAAAAAAACTTATAAAAATTTATGTTTGTTCAAAAAATATATTTAATATATTTTAATTGAATTTTGTAGGCTTTGATATGTCTTTGTCAAATTTGACCAGTTTTAATTAACTCTCTTTTTAATATCATGCAGTAGCAGTGGTCGCCCCCTACCCACTTCGCCACGTGTTCTTCTTCACTTTCTTTTTAACACGTGTCTCCTATGTCTACACTGTCTCACTAGTCCTTTCCATGCCTTTGCCTGCCTTCATTTTCTTTTTCTTTTTTTTTTTCTGTAGAAAAATTGCAAGTTGGATTAATGGACCCCACTTTATTACATATAATATGGGTCTGGTCTTGGGACCACATGCATCACGCACAATGGCTTCGCCGATGTTTTTAACACGTGTCTCCTATGGTCTAGATTTGAAAAAAAAAAAATTTACTCAAAGCTACTTTTGATAAGATTTTTGGTCAATGTGTTTTTGATATTATTTTTGATTTTTAGTCTATTTATGAAAAAATCCCTAATTTGTAATGTCTTCTCTCCTCATTTATTGTCTTTTTTAGTGTTGCAACCAAATATAGGAAAATATTTTCCAAAGACAAAATATTTTCAGCAAACAAACGGAGCCTTAAAATTTAAACTTTTAACTTCTATATTTAAAGTGAGATTTATAGATTTCGACAATAAAATGAAATAATTTTTTACTATATTAATCATCAAATTTAATTAAAATACATAAATAATTAAATAATTATAAGGTTAACATATAAATAGTTTACAAATTTTTTTATTTATAATGTACTACATATTATATATAATTGATTTATGTTTTTATTATTGATAAATATACACTATTTATAACACGTATGAAAATAATTTAAGAATATTTTGTAAAAAAGTTACATTTTTACTATTTATTTTTTTGTGAATATATTTATACCATCTATACAAATATGAATAGCGGATAAATGTTTTTTTGAAACATTCTCATAATATTTTTTATAAAATTTATTATAATAATTTTTTATTTAATATAATAATAATTATTATGATTCATATACTAGTATTTTAATCTTAAATTTATGTATTTTATAAAAAATTTTAAATCATGCACATTTAATTAATTTCAATTTGAAGTTATGAAACTATGGTGGTGGTGGTGGTGGTGGTGGTAGTAGTAGTAAAGGTTGTGGCAATGGTGCCGATGATGTGATGTAACCATTGTGTTAGGAGGCTGTGGTGGTAGTGGCTACAGCAGTGGTGGCGGTGGTGGTGGTGTTGCTGCAACCACTATGTCAAGAGGCCGTGGTAGATTAGGTAGCGAAGGTTATGATAGTGGTAAAAATAGTGGAGGTTATGGTGGTGGTGGAGGTAGGGGAGGTTGTGTTGGTGGTGGTGGAGGTAGCAGAAGTGGTGGTGGTGGAGATAGCGGAAGTTATGGTGGCGGTGGTGGTGATGGTGGTAATGGCAATGGTGGAGGTGGCGGAGGTTATGGTAGTAGCGGTGGAGGTGGTGGAGGTTGTGGTGGTAGTGGTGGAGATGGCGAAGGTTGTGATGGTAGTGGAGGTTATGGTGATAATAATGGTTTAGGAGGTTGTGATGGTTTGTGGTGGTACTGGTGGTTTAGAAGGTTGTAATAATGTCAAAATATTAATTAAAAATTTTGGAAAACATATTTTATTAGTTTTCTAAAGCCTTTATAATTTAGAAAATTTTAAAAATAGTAATCTATCTTTCTAAATTAGGAAATATCATAACTAAACAATAACTTATGGGCTGTTTAGTATGAAAAACATTTTCTAATTTTTTTCTAGTTTTCTTTTCCTTCTTCGTTTCCCAGTTTTCCATTTTCCAAAGTAGAAAACAGAAAACAGAAAATCATATTTGTTTATTACTTTTCATTTTTCAGTTTTTCAAATTTTTCAAATTTTTATTTTTAATGAAATATATTATAATAACTTTTTGGTTAATATATTAATTATTATTGTGATTCATATGATAGTATTTAAGGCCAAAGGTCCAAATTGGCCCTTGAACTTTGGCCCAAAGTCTGGATTGGACCCTATTCATTTTTTTGTTCCCATTTGGAACTTTTTTTTATAAAATCGTCTCAAATTGGACCCTCAACCAGACGGAGCCCTAACAGACATTAGAAACATGCAGAGTTGGACTCGTGGGACCCACCAAAAGGGTCAAATTGGAACTTCAACTTTGTAAATTAAGACATATTGGACCTTTACTTAGTACAATAAAATTAAGTAACTTTGTTTTAGTACAATTAAGTCCTATATGTTAATAAAAAATTAATTTTAAGGGCTACTAACAAAAAAATTGATAAATATATATATATATATATATATATATATATATAACATAATTATAAAGTTTTAAAAGTTTTTAAACCTATAAAATATATATTTTTAATTTTTTCTTGAATTTAAAAAAACTTCACAATTAAGTGATATATATTTCAAATAAATAATCAATTTTATTCATTAATATAAATAGCAAATTGATAATTGATCTAAAATTTATTTTAACAATTGAATAAAAAAAATTTTATTTATCAATTATTGTGTAGGTTTAAAAATTAAGGTGTAGGTTTAAAAAATTAAACTAATTAATTAAATTAATTTTTTTTTTGTTATTAACCCTTAAAATTAATTTTTTATTAACATATAGGACTTAATTGTACTAAAACAAAGTTGCATGACTTAATTGTGCTAAGTAAAGGTCCAATATGTCTTAATTTACAAAGTTAAAGTTCCAATTTGACCCTTTTGTTGGGTCCCACAAGTCCAGCTCTGCATGTTTGTAACGTTTGTTAGGGTTTCGTCTGGTTGAGGGTCCAATTTGAGACGATTTTGTAAAAAAAAGTTCCAAATGGGAACAAAAAAATGAATAGGGTCCAATCCAGACTTTGGCCCAAAGTTCAAGGGCCAATTTAGACCTTTGGCCTTTTTACAAATAAATAAGTAATCTTTGTTGGTAGTTTAGTGTTTTGATCTTCACGGGTACAGCAGAGAACAAGTCTGGAAATCTCCATCGGCCGATCCAGATTAGGTTCTTTGTTGCTGGAAGACGATGATTGATGTTGGCTCCGTCTGTTGTTTCAGATCCAGATCGGTAGGCGTTCTCAAGCTACTGAAGGGCGACACTGCAGGGGAAGGACAACCGAAGCTAGTCTGCTGAAGAGATCCAGTTTTTTGTTGTTGATATCTTAAGGAGGTATAAATCAGAGGAACAAGATGCTGAGAAGCATGCGAAGTGGCTTGTTCTTCTTTTCTCCAGACCCAAAAACAGCTGGATTTTCACGATCTTCATCTTGTGTAGTTTGTTTGGTCTGTTTTATGTATAAGTGAAGTGGTTGTTGTGTTAATAACCCCATTCGCGATGATTTGGACTTTAGATCAAGTTCTATATTTTGTGTTTTTGAAGTTGTTGCTGTGTATGTTGCAGCCCATGTAATCCTTCAGTTTTCTGTAATGAAAACTGAAGTTTCCATTCTCAAAAAAGAAAATACAACAAACCCAGCACCAACGAAAGAGCAGAAAAGCAACACAGCAAATAAAAAGACATATTGGTTCGAAACTCACGCACACGGTCACATTATATATTTTGTCCATTTTTTCATGTATTATTGTTTTTCTTTTTTAATCATGAAAATGATTCAGTGTCCCCATCCATATTGCCAAGTACTTTAGATGATTAATATGTGCATATCATGGGAATAGTTTCAATCAAATAATTTATTTGTACTATTCACAATAATAACAATTCATTTTGTATATTTTGTGCATGCATAATTGAGTTAACATTCATGTTGATTTTTTTTAAATTAAAGAAAAAGAACGGTTTGATAGAAGCATATCTATACATATATAAAAGTAGTACAATAATTGTCTACCATGTGATGCTATAAGGAATTTCAGCCTAAGAAAGAGATATTTAACAAAAGATAAAAAAATTTTGATATGATCTATTAGTATTTAGAGCCCATGAGAGTTCGAAAAAAGTAGAATTATAAGGACACTAAAATTTTTTGAACATTTAATTTAATATAATTGCATGCACCATAATTTGAATATAATATGAGAATGATTTTTAATCAACTGATTCTAATATTTATAGAGAAGATGGACGCATGAGTCTTTAATTATGGAGAAGGTAACTACAGAGAAGATGGGAGCATAATTGTCCTCATGGATGGCATGGCAATGTGATGCACAGTGACAAGGAATATTATTGCAATTTGCAAGTTACAATGAAAATGGCATCCAACAGAATTGGAAGCATTATGTAGCACTTATAAAGTGTACTCAACGTCAAAGTTGCTTTATGCTGTAGCTGTGTTCTATGTTAAGCACTACATATTCCTATTCCGATTCCTATTAATAGATAAGACTTCATTTTTAATGAAATTGTATCAATTAAAATAGAAAATTACACAAGCTATTGCAATTTGTTTTTATCAAAATTAAATTCCTAAATTTAGCTTGTCCAAAGCCAGGCTTTGTCAAGCTCTTACAAGGCCGCCACATCTCTATGTCTATTTTCAATTTGAATGTACTATTGAAGAAAAAAGAATTATGCCGTTTAGAGCATCAACAGTCTTCTTTTCTGCTTTCTTTTTTGCCCACCAAAAACTCACAATATTCCATATCAAAACACAACAAAGATGCAAAACTTTATATAAACTGCAATATCAAATTATCACTAAAACGAACAAACCCATTTAGTAGCCTTAGCTAGTCCTTTTTGCTAACATATGAACCTCAACAAAAGTTAATAACACTACAGAGAATGATAGCTGTAATATTCTAATCAAGCTATACACAATGAGAGTGAATAGGAGAGGTCAATAACCCAAAAAGAAGCAAAGGGTAGCGAAATAAAAACTTATGAGAAACCCGCCGTCAATGTCAATGATCTCCAAAATTCAACAAAAGAAGTGTTTTTTTTTTCCTTCCTTCTTGTTCTTCTTAACACAGATCATGGTCTTGCAGGTTTACTATTGTGATGAAGAGGGTCAGGTCCAGTTGGCACTTCTCTTTCCGAATCCTCAACAACTACTATAGCTGAAGCCCCCTTTCCCAAACTCTTAACCAGCTGATAGCTTTCAAGATCCTATTTAAAGTAAAAATATATAACCAGAAAGAAAAAAAAAACATTAAAGGAATAAACTTGAAAACAAAGTTGCAAAGGTTCATTAGAGATCACAAGGAAGAGAAAAGATGCCCATTTCAGTTTCAAGAATGAATCTTTAATAAAGAGGAAAAAAGAAACGACAGATGCCTCCTTTTTATTGTGTGGTTTCTATCTAATCTCTGAGCTTTCAGGTTTTAAAGGTGGAGACTTTCCCAATATACCTGTGTAGCTTGAGAAGCTGTACGATGTTCCGCTACTTCAATCTGTAAACCTGATCAATGAATGCCATAGTTAAAGACTTCAGACAAGTTCAGAGAAACTCCAAACGGGTTGAGACAGAGGGGGAGAGAGAAGAAAAAGAAAAACTTACGTGTACGAGAAGAATGCACAAGAGACACAAAAACCACCATAAGAAATATAACAGCGAAGATTAAAAACCTGTATAGAGCATTTCCAAACGCCATTTGCACTAAACCAGAAAGGAAGAAGAAAAGTAAGAGAAATATATGAGCAATTGATAAAGATAAGCACGGTGATTCTGACTGACTGACGAAGTAGCAGGATGTTTTCTAAATACCCAAATCAACCTTGATGATCAGTGGTAATTTTGATGATTTCTTCAAAAGACATTGATACCCTCTTAAAAATTCCTGAAAGTTAGCATTGGTGAGTAAGGATATAATTGTCCCCACGTTATAGCGTTTCAGATTTCAGGAGGAAAAGAACCGTTTCTTTGTTACAGTAGGTACATGTCGCGACAGACATCCTCGTACGGTAGCTGGCGGCGTGGGAATTGGCATGTGGCATCGAAATGGTTTATTATTCTGACGAGATCGCTCGTTGTGCCCCTTAAAATGATCATATCTATTCTTCAAAAAAATAAAAAAAAAAATGATCATATCTTGTGCGGTTTCAAAAAGGCCGTTCAGGCATTTTGGAAATTTGAAAACAACTAATTGATGTTTCAATTTAAAAATTATTGCAACAATTGTGTTTAATTACTATAATCATGTTAGTTTTATCCATTAATTGTCTTTTTCACCAGCTTCTTGACCATTATTTTGGTTTCCACACACCACATGAGTTAATCAGAAAGAAGCAAGTACACGAACCTGGCAGAGGCGCTGAGTGAGGAGTTGATGAATTATACCGGTAAAGAACAAAGTATGACCAGAAAAATTATAAGCAATATAAACCTTTGTATAAACAATATTGTACTTATGGGTCCAGCAACCAGAGGATGCAGCTGTTAGAAATATCTTCCGTCGAGTGTTGACGATATATGTCTTATAAAGTTTCAAAAGAGAAAAAAAAAAAAAAGACATCATCACTTTTCATATAAAGTTCTTCCTTTCAAAATGAAACTGTGTCTAAGCTTATATGTTTGCAAAGGCAGCAGCCCTTTTATTTTTAAGCTCATGAATAGAAATTTCCTCATTTCAGTTCACTTTCCACAAGCTTACGCCAGAGTCTCTAATACCTTCTCATCACACTCCGAGTAGCCTATCGACTCGAGAATTGGATAATAATATGCGCAGAGTCCAAAGGCAGAGTTCCATGATAGTATGTAAATCATTACCATCCGACTATTCAGATACGGGATTTGAGTTATCACCAATTAATGATTCACGAGCAACCATACAGCACAAAATTTCGATGGCCCTAAATAACAACATCAACAATATATGCATGACACATTCATGTTCTGAGTTACGCATGCAGCTAAGACTAAGAAATTAAATTTCATCTGCCTATGTCCCCAATGATGTGATGAAGAAACATGCATGCACAAGACAACTCACAGCTACTAATTATCCGCAAAAAAAAAAAAAATGGCTAAAACGACAACACAAGCATTTGTACGTTTAGCTTCAGCGCTAAATAATTTAAACCTTTTGAATTCCCACTAGGTCACATCTTAGCTGAAAAAACATAAACCTGTTCAGGAAACTACTTGATCTATCTTGCTACAGCGAGCACAGTTCAGCCCTCCAAAAACCAAAGTATATTGACACAAAAAAGGAAGACACAGCAAGCATATACACTATAAGGGCATCTTCTCTGAGTGCAATGAGAAATTTAAATTAACTTTGGAATTTTCTCCAGCACATTGATTCATTTACATCACCTCCTCAATTGTCATTCCATTGAGGAAAACTCCGGCTGACTATGATAAAATCAAAATATTCATACACCCCTTGATTTTCTTTATAACATGAATAAGCCATGAAGTTTAAAGGGGGGAAAAAAATAGCAAAACAAATTAGGTTCATAACTTACAGTCTCTAACTGCACAAATGATGGCAACTGTAGTGTCAGCAGATCTAATCACTGCACTTTTGGCAATACCTGGATTGATATCACAAAAAGATAATAGAATTTAAAAGACAGAAATTATACATGGATGTTAAATTTAAATTACAGATTAGATGGACATCACTTACAATCCATAATCTGAAATTAGACAGAATTTATGCATGGATGTTAAATTTAAATTACAGATTAGATAGACATCACTTACAATCTATAATCTGAAATTTCAATTTTTGAAAACTAAGCACCAAAGCATTGGATCAAATCCTCGTCATTATTGAACAAGCTGTCAAAGTCAAAAGTATATGGACTAGAGATTGCTGGAAAATCTAACGACAAGCTATGCAGTGGAGACCCAAAATGTCTATCTTGTTCACTGGGAAACTCTTGAACAAAATGATGCAATTCTCCTCCAGTGATCTCATTTCCATCCCTATGTAATGTTGGGACGTGGCTTCTGTCATCTTGTTGCATGACCTGAAGGCCATCAATTGTCGTTTGAGACATCTGCCCATCATGAGAAGGTCCATAATCAACTGATGGATTATGGAAAGTATAGGCAGCCCCTTGATGCTCAGAATTTTCAAAGCCTGGATAAAACATGGACCTTCCATCCACAAGCATGCTCCCCACAGCACCATCATTGGTAGATGGAATTGCACCAAAGTAGTTAAATTCTGGTGGGGCAAGATGGATTCCACCATCAAGACCTTTCTCCATATCTCTTAAACCAGTAGTTGTATCATTTTCCTGTTCGCTGCCATTTACCTGATACTCCCCTAGCGAGACATCATTATGGTTTATATCTGGCAAAGTGTTTCTCTGCTCAGGGAGTGAATGCTCATTGAGAGGTGGCGGTCCAGACTGTTGATCAGCATGGCTTCTCCCACGAGGCCTTTTTCTCTTAAATTGCTTTCTCCCTTGCTCTATATCTGGAACAGCATTAGAGGTGTCATTTTGAAGATTTCTTAATGGCTCCACATCCATTGGTGTGCTTCTCCCGTTGTCTTTCGACGAGACAGAACCCATACCATCATCAACAGCATCAACATCATAATCACTGTTGCTACTAATGGCAGGTTGCTTCTTTTCACCACCCCCACCTTGAGGTATTTCAGTAATGCCAGAAGTACCATTGTCACTGCTAGGCTGTTGAATGAGGGATTCCTCTCGACTCAATACACTCAACCAGATTGCACTCTCCTTTGCAGTCATCTTATCCTGTAAGCATTTTGACTGGCGGACATGCCTCCTAATTTTTGCAATATCAGGGGACATATGTTTTATCACAGCTGTTAATACTCCAACTTTCCACATCTTCTTTAAATCATGTGGCTTCTTATAAGGAGGACTCTGACCTTGGGGTAATCCTAACTTTACCCACCACTCTTCATTCCCAGTTGGCCACCAAGGTGGGGGGACTCCTTTCTCCAAAGGGTACTTCCTTTGAGGGGGGTCACAGTGCTGCATTAAAGAAGAAAGAAGAGAACCCAATGTCGCATCTTGTAGGTCTTGAAGAATATTTTGGGAATTTCCATTTCTATTTTTATCGGCCTCACCCATGGCTAAACACTCAGCTTCGTACTTTGCTATGGCTGCAGGGCCATTCTTATCAAACTTAACCTTTTCTTTCCACCAGGCTCTTATGTTATCAGAAGAACCACTTACAGGCTTACCCTTCTCGGGAATGATCCCATACACAAATCCTCGTGCTTTGCATACTTCCATTAATTTCAACATGTACTTGAGAATTCCATCTTGGGCTCTTGACATTTTCTTCCTTCGGGCCTGATCAGATGTCTGCTTAGGCTTTTGACTATCTGCAGCCCGTTGAGCTGCGAGCTTCTGTCTCTCCTTAATCCTTTTGAGCTTGATTCGGTCCTTCCACATTCGCTTTTCCAAATCTTCTGATTCAATTTCTTCATCACTGACATCTTTCTCCGTAATATTGCCACACCTTATGTCATCAACTTCGATATCCGAACTGCCAGCCAACAAAATTAGCAAACATCATAAAATACTGCAATAATCGCAATCATCTCACCTTCTATCCAAAACCAAATATTTATATAAGGCCAGTTAATACAGAATTTAAAATTCTCTGCTGCCAAACAGCCAAAGAATTATAATGCTGCTTCAGCAGCCCAAAGAATTATAAACCTCTTATCACATAAAACCCGTCTTTCTACAGACGCAAAAACTAATCTTTTTACGATTTATATGCAAAATTGTGATTTTTTTTACGCACAAATAATGACCCCCAATTCTGTATCAGATTCCTAAAATAACCCAATTCCTAAAAAAAAAAAAAAACATTGAAAAGAAAAAAGTATAGCAGACTGAATCGATGGTATAGACGCGAATAGATAAAGGTTTATCAAGAAATCGAACTTATGATCGATCATGTATAGAAAAAGAAGAAACCTGATATCAACTCCGAGATCTTCGAATTCACCCATCAAGGTCGATAAAAACTTGCGCACTGGATGTGAATTTAGGAAACCCTACGAATTGGGGGGTTTTAATGAGGTGCGTTTTGTCAGTAGAAGGCAACAATAAGATGATATGATGAATCTCTGCCTCTGGTATCGAAAATCGTACCCAGAAATGCAGCGTCGCCAAATTGAATGCACACAATTTTATTAATTAATTATTTTATTCTTTTATTTATTTACGAGATAAATAAATTTAAAAAAAAAAAAACAGAAAAGAGAGAGAGAGAGAGGGTAGGGCGGCCAAAAAGAGTCCAAAATAAACAAAACCACTTGCCATTTTTGGAGGTTTAATCACCTGCACTCAGGTCTATATCATCTCAAGTACTTTGTTATCATCATCATTATTAATTTTGCTGTTGACTCGTTGGGAGTTGATTGATTTCAATTGGGAGTTGATTGATTTCAAGATAATCTATGTATTTACCACAATCGGAATTCAATTTGTTGTAAACTTGTTGAAATTTTTTTTATTGAAAATATTGACAGATATTCTAATTTTGTTAGCACATGGCTCATAATATTTGACTTTGTGAGGATCGTTTTATTTATTTATATTTTTTAAAACAATCTTCATTAAGCTGTTGGAAAAAAATGGAATTCACAGTCAAAGATGGACGAAGTGAGTAAACAAAGCTTATTAAATTTTAAATTATCTGATTAGATTTGAACAAAACTAAAAAATAGTAAAAATTTCTTAGAATAAAATTATAAAATGGTAAAAAAATTTTAATAATTAATTTAATATAATAATATATATCACACTTTAAAATAAAAAACGCCATTTAGATAAAAAAAATACTACGAATTAATATCAATGATTATTGATATTTTATTTATTTTTATTAGTGGTGTAAAATGAAATTTTTATAATTTTTTTAATATACTTTAATTTCACCCTATTTTTATCACCAATATTGAATAAGAATATATTATATCATCCAATGATAATTATTAATAAAGTAAAATATATTTTATAAAAATAAAGTAATCATAAAAAACATTTCTGTAAAGTAAGTCATCTTCACAAAAGCTTAAAATTTATTTTATAACATAAAGTAATATCACTAAAACCCACTAATACCACTAGATCAATGGCTGTTATAAACTATATAATAATAATAATTCATGAGCAAAATTTTTTAAAATTTCATCGTTCATTACTTTGTTTTTATAACATGTAAATTGATCAATTTCTGAATTAAAATATATTTTTTCCCCACCTAGCCAAATTATATACAAACATCCCATAAGGAGTGAAAAAAAAAAACCTTGTCAAGGCTAACTTTTAGACGGTAAACAAATTAAAGAACAGAAATTCCAAATATTTTCTTTTCAATTTCTAAAATATTGCCAATTTATTAACAAAACTACCCAAATGATACATTAAGGGCAAAATTTAAAGGCCAGCAGAAATTGAAAAAAAAAAAAGGATGTTCTTGATTTTGTTTCTTGTGTTAATTGTCTAATAACTTTGGAACATATAACAATTAATCCGTGTTATGCTGAACATGAATTAATCCAAACATTACTGCTTCTACAATCTGCATTTGTCAACTTCGTTCATATTCGCTTTCATATTTTAATTTTATCAAGGGATAATTGATTGATTATTACTTGTATGATATAGAAAGTTTTTCTTCATGATCTTCTAGGAATCGTGCAAAAAATGTTTCACCTTTTGGAAATCAACGAGAATTGATACCTCACAGGTATATTTTTATTTTAAATATTAAATATATTCCTAAACAAATGATAACTTGCAGAGAAGTGAAGTTCAAACCAAATAGGAGAAGGAGTCCCGGATTAGGAAGAAACTACTTCTAAGAGACACAAGTCCTACATACAAGAGGAATCCTATTTCTCTTAGGTTTGCATGTCTCATTCTCTATAAATACTCTTTCACTCTCCCCTTATTATTCATTCTATTTGGCTATTATTCTCTTTATCTCTCTAAACTCTCTCTCTCTACATTCTCTAACTTAAGCATCGGAGGGTTAGTGGGGGAAACCCCACATCTCACCTTACTTCTTGTTGGTTACTTGATCGTAGGACTCGGAGGTTCCGGAAATCAAGTTATCAAGTGGCGCCGTCTGTGGGAAACTCTTGAGTCAAAAACCATTATCAACTACTGAGCAAAGCAACTCAAATCATGGCATCTAGCCCACCACCCATTATTGATCCTCAGATTAATCCACCAGGCACAACGCCAGAGACCCATATTAATCCTTCAACCCCTATAAACCCGTCTACCCCTATCCAACCAATTGATCCATTAGCTCTCACTCAAAACACCGGACCATCAACACAAATTCCCTTTAACCCTTATATGCCATTCGGAGTTACCCAAGGATGGGCGACTCCGAGTGTAAATTTTTCGTATTATGCTCCTCTACACCAGGCTAGTAGACCCATCCCATCTATACCCTTCCCAAATCTTTCAGGAACTCCCATTACAAACACACCAGACCTAAACACAGTAACCCAAACACTCAACCTACCTCCAACAGATAAAGAAGCAATGATCCAGAACATTCAAACTTAGATGCTCCTCATGCAACAGCAGTTGAATGCCTTAATCCAAGAGAATAACCCCGGAGCTACTAATATAGAAAACAACGTAATCATACCACCTACAGTAACTCGGAATGACCCCT
>CATIWK010246309.1:0-31806 GCA_949634005.1 Mallotus japonicus
AGAAAGCATGTGAAGATCTCATGAATCAACAATCTCATATTATGAATAGTTTTCAGAGATTTACATCTCAAGAAATTGTAGAAAATAGACTTCGACTAAAGGCTTCAATTGATGCAACCAGGTGGCTTGCATTTCAAGGATATGCTTTTAGAGGTGATGATGAGTCTAATACATCAATCAATCGTGGAAATTTTTTAGAACTTTTAAGCTTTGTTGGTTCTTACAATGACAAAGTAGCTGAAGTTATAGATAAAGCTCCAAAAAATGCTACATACACATCATCAGGAGTACAAAAAGAAATTTTGCAAGTCATAGCATCTAAAATCAAGAATGTTATTCGTGAGGAAATTAATGATGCAAAATTTTGCATAATTGTTGCTGAAGCTAGAGATCAGTCTAAGAAGGAACAAATTTCAATTGTTTTGAGATTTGTTGACAAAAATGGTTATGTGTAAGAGCGATTTTTTGGGCTTGTCCATGTTAAGGACACTATTGCATCAACATTGAAAGAAGCAATCTTTTCAGTCTTATCTAGACATAATCTTGATTTTTATAATATTCGAGGATAAGGTTATGATGGTGCAAGTAATATGCGAGGAGAGTGGAATTGTTTACAAGCATTAATTTTAACTGAATGCCCTAATGCTTACTATGTTCATTGTTTTGCACATCGTTTACAGTTGGCATTAGTAGTGGCATCAAAGGAAGCTATCCCCATTCATCACTTTTTCACCAAACTACATAGCATCATCAACATTGTTGGTGCCTCGTGTAAGCTGAATGACCAATTGAAAGCAGCCCATTCTGAAAATTTTGCTCATTTACTTGCAAATGATGTACTTAAGAGTGGAAAAGGACTTAACCAAATTGGTTCTTTACAAAGGGCAGGTGATACTCATTGGAGTTCTCATTTAAAATCTATTTCTAGCTTAATCAAGATGTTTAGTGCTACATGTGAAGTTTTACTAAACATTATTGAGGATAGGGCTACACCTGCTCAACGTGGAGAAGCGGATGTAGCATATGAGGCAATGACTTCTTTTGAATTTGTTTTTATTTTACATCTCATGGAAATTTTTTTAGGGATTTCTAACTTGCTTTGTTAGGCCTTACAACCTAAAACTCAGGATATTTTGAATGCAATGCATCTTGTTTCATCTACTAAGGCATTGATTCAAAAATTAAGAGATGATGGATGGGATGACTTACTTACAAAGGTGAAATTTTTTTGTGAAGCAGTCAATATACTTGTGCCTGATTTGAGTGCTCATTATATTGTAAGAAGAGGAAGGGCTCGCCATCAAGACAGTGATATTACAATAAAGCATCATTATAAAGTTGATATTTCCAATGTTGTGATAGATACCTAATTACAAGAGTTGAACAATAAGTTCAATGACAACACATTAGATTTACTTATTCTTAGTTCAGCTTTGGATCCAAGAGAGATGCAACTGTCATTCAGAATTGATGATATTCACAAGTTGGTTCAAAAGTTTTACCCACTAGACTTTGCAGAGCATGAGATGTTACTATTGAAGATGCAATTTGAGCATTTTGAACATGTAAGACAACTTTCTGATTTTAAAACATTGTCAACTATTTCTGATTTGTGCCAATGGATGGTGAAAACTAGAAAATCAGAAATCTACCCACTTGTGTATCGGGTAGTAACTCTTATTCTCACACTTCCAGTTTCTACATTTACAACGGAGCGATCATTTTCAGCGATGAATATTGTCAAGACAACGCTTCGTAATAAGATGAAAGATGAATTTCTTTCGGACTGTATGTTAGTGTATATTGAAAAATAATTTGCCAAAAAGTTTAGTTTAGATTCACTTGTAGATGATTTTCGTGATTTGAAAGAACGAAAATCTAAATTTTAATACATTTTATATTGTTATTGTGTTAGTTTAACTTGATGTTATAATTTTTTAGTTTAAATTGATATTATGACTTTTTAATAGTAATATTTGTTATTAGTTATAGAAATTATTTTAGCCCCCCAGCCACCCCCCGAAAATACAAAGCTGGGTCCGTCCCTGACAGCAGAGACCCTACCACCAGTACTAAAAGTAGACTCTGAAGCAACAATGGAGATTGGTATAGCTAAAACATCATGAGACAATCTTGAAAAAATTGGGATCTTTTTGCATTAAGCTTCCACCACCGAAGCAAACTAAAATCCCCTCATCCTCCAAAACTGCTTTGCTTAAATAAATATCCAATTCAGATCGCTTGCTTCCACCTAATCCAAACTCCATTTTCTGCTTCGTGAATTTAACTTTTTCATCTTCAACCCATAACACTAGAATGCATTAAATCTCATTTTAAAATACAGTATATATAATAATTTTACTCCAACTTGTTACTCCATTTTTAACTTAAAAAAATATTTTTCATATATTCCTTTTCACATTTTATTTATATATTTTACACATTACACCTATATATATTTATATTCATTTGACATATTCATCCAATAAAAAAATATTTAATAATTTAATAATAAATTATTTTTTTGCTAATTACAAGATAAATATCCTATTTTTATATTAACTAAAAATAAATCATATACAAAAATTAGAAATCAAATACTAAATTGAATAATTAATAATAAAATAGCAGAAGTAAAAACATTAGCTTTAATTTTGATCGAAAAATATTTCAAAGTTCTACATTACAAATTTTGCATAATATTTGAATGTATATTTATTATATATTTATCTTTTATATTACATATAATAATTTTTAAGTTAATTCAAAATAAAAAAGGATTAAATTGTATATTTTAAAAATCCGAAGAATTTGCTTGCAAAGAAAAAAAAGTCAAAAGTCTGATTTGCCGTGAGCTACTGTCCTAGACCAATATTGATATGGGACTATTGTCCCATGCTGGTTTGCAGTAGGAATCAGCACTCGATTGGAGCGTGGATTCTTCGACCGACTCTATTCTAGAGTAGGTTGGAGATGTTCTAAAAAATTTTGGCTCTTTTGAATTTTTTCTGCTATTTTCATTGATTAATGTATAAAAATTAAAATTTTAGATAAAAATTTAGATGTTAATTCATCAGTTTATTTCGAGAGTAGTGAAATTAAGATTTAAGAGCATTTTTTACATTTTATTTTTTCTTGTAAAGAGAAATAAAATTTTTATAAGTGTTAAGTTTATTTTACAGAAATTTAAAAATAATTTTGAAACTATAATTGATCTTTAAAATGAAATTGAATAAAATTACACAACTTGTTAAATTAAAAGAGCAAAGAAGGAAGATATAATTGATAACTGAACTTAATTTTAGGATAGAATTGACCATTTTTCCTTTTAAAATGATCACATGTGCATTTTTTTTTTAATCTTAACCAACTCACAAATTATGATGGAATTACAAAAAATAAGCTAAATTATTATACCAAATTCTAAAAATTGTTCAAATATATTTATAAAAAGTTATACATATTGTAATTTTTAATAAAAAATGGTCCTTCGTTTTTATTTTTATGTGAAAATGTCCTCTTTCATCCTACACAAAGTGCTCCCATATACTTTAAATATCTTTTAGGAAAAGTATATAAAACACAATGTTCCTTTTTTTTTTTTTTAAATTTACAGGGGAGGGGGAAGGGGGATTCGAACCGCTCCCTTTTACATATGCCATGTCTTACAAACGAAATGACAAATCATCTCGTCTCTAGACGGGTAGATTTCCCTTTACATATGCCATACCACGGAATGGCAAATCATCTCATCCCTGGGCAGATAGATATATAGTTATGCGGCTTTTTCTTTTTTAATTTATATCTTTTTTATCATAATGTGGCACGTGATTTTTATTATATTGCATGTAATATCTTATCGGCCATTATTGTTAGTTTTTATTAATTTTTTATAAAGTAACATTAATACAATATGAATTCTTAATAATATATTTTTTTAATTATTTGGATTCATCTAAGTATTGCAACTTTAAAATAAATTGAATTAACACATTTTTTATTTTATGAAAAAAAGAATTATTTAAAAAATAAATTTATAAAACATTTAAAAGTTTTTTAATAATTAATTTGATAATAAATTACTTAAAAATTATTATATTATTAAATTTTTGTATTTTATTTATGTTACATCATTAGTTTTTAACGATATTAGTTAGTAGGACGTTTGTACTGAAAAAAGACTCGTAAATATGATATATAAAATCATAGATTCCAAAATGACACCAAAAAATTACAAATCAGAAAATAAAAAACTGAAAATCACATAATACTTATTATTAATATTTTTCCATAAATCTTAAATAAGTATTAAAAAATAACCTAAATAACATAATATGGTTGAATTTGTAAAATTATTCCCATCATTAACCTCTTCTATTAACCTCAAATGTTGGCCCTTTAGTTTGTATTACCTATTAATCTAATGCATATGTTTTATTGTTGTTCAAAAAAAAAAAAAAAAAACCTCTTCTATTGAAATTGACAAACAACCTTTTTTCATGTTGGGTGCCTTTTGTGATTTTTCTTTTGTTCATGAGCAGTACAAGAATCGAAAGAGTGTCTTTTTGCTTATCTTTATTCATTATCAAAGTTTTTGACCTTTTAGAGTTTGTTCTGCTCCTCTTGTCGAAAATTTTTTCTGCCATCTTTAAATAATTAATTTACAGAGATTCAAAAAAAATTATTTTATGCTCAAAATACATTTTTTTCTTTTTAAAAGAAGAACAAAAAACTAAAATGTTAAAACTCATTTTTACTTTAATGCATTTTTATCTTATAAAAAATAGATATAGAGCATAAATTTTGGATGTACAATAAACTTTCAAATACTTAATTTTTTATTAAATTAGTGCCATTAGTTCAAGCCAGAAAATTTGTAAACAAATTCCATTAATAAATTTTAATAGTGCAGTAATATATACCAGCAGGAGCTTTTAACACAATTCATTTGCAGTTATACAAATTAAAATTGTATTTATGCAAAAATATTTATTTTCTTTTGGAAAAAGTATAAAAAGGACCCAGAGTTATACACTTTTTCACTTATTGACCTTTGTTTTTTGCCATTTTGGGATCTATGGTTTTTATCACATTACACTTTAGTATCCTATTTATTAATATTATTAAAGTCTACCGATATAAATTAATAAAATACAATAATTTAATAATAGATTCATTTCTCAAATAATTTATTGTCAAACTAACAATTAAGAAATTTAAATATGTTACAAATTTATTTTAAAACTTTTCTTTTTATTTTCATAAAATTAAAAGTATGTGTTAATTTAATTTATAGTCAAGTCGCAATAGTTAAATGAATGTCAAATCATTGCTAAAAAAATTTTATGATTATAGTAATTCATATTATATTAACATTATATTATAAGAAACGAAGGAAAACTAACAACCATAATTAATAGGATATACCTCCCCGCCTTGGGATGGGATGGTTCCCATCCACGGGGGAGGTATCCTAGGGGAGCGGTTCAAATCCCTCCTCCCCCTCCCCAGTGTCAAAAAAAATAAAATAATTAATAGGATATTAATATGCAATGTAATAAAAATCAGTTGCGTCAATATAACATGGAAAAAATCATTAATTAAGCCAATGAGATTTAGATTAAATAGTCTAAATTGAGGTCCTGGAAAGTTGAAGTCCTAGGTTCAATCTCTAAGTGGTGCATTATTAATCATTGCCTCTCACTACCATTGATAATTATAAGGGATAATTTTTTTTTACCCCCTGAGGTTTGACCTATTATATTTTTGCATCCCTGACATTTGAAAAAATACACTTTCATCCTTGACATTTGCAAATTCGTGTACTATTTCATCCCTAACAAAGGACTAATGAGTGTTAACTGTTGCAAATGTCAGAGATGAAAGTATATTTTTTCAAATGTCAGGGATACAAAAATGTAATAGGCCAAACCTCAAGGGGCATAGAGCAATTATCCCTAATTATAATAGTTAAAAACCGTTGTTGTTTATAATAGTTGTTGTTGTAACTGTAAAACTAAGTTGTTTTTGAAGCCATCAAATTCAAAAATTATCATTTAATTAAAAGTGAAAAATTGTACTAATAGAGTTTTTAGCCTTAATTAATAATTAAGATTTAGCCTTAACTAATAGAGTTTTTATCATTTAATTAACAATTAGAACTATAAAGTACTTTCTTGTACTTATTTATTTATTTTTTTGGTTGTCCTAAAATAAATGAGGTCCTAAAAACTTTTGCTGCAGTTTAAGGTTTGAGCTTGGTATTAATAATTTTACAAATTCAGCCCTATTAGGTTACTCTGGTTATTTTTTTACACCTATTTAAAGTATAAGAAAAAGTTCAAAAAAAAAAAAAGAAAGGTAATTTTTCAAATTTTCAGTTTTTGACTTGAATTTTTTTTGTCATTTTGTACTATGTTGCGTTCAAAATCCGCAAGCGCACGGATCGTAAATTGCAGTATAAAAAGTTATCGTTCCCTCAAGAATTGTATATATTAAATACTAATATTTTTACTTATAATCTTAGCTAGTAAACCAAATTAAAGTGATTTAATAAAATAAATATGAATCAAAGCAAATTAAACTAAGAGGAAATCAAAGGATTAAAGCTTAGAGCTTAGGTTTAGTTTCACTATTCCAATCCAATTATGAACATTTATCAACTAAAAACATTGATTTTAGTTAAGGCTAATTGTTCTAAATTACCTAAAAACTCTCTCTAGTTCAATTAAGCATGTTAAGATTAAAATTTAACCTACTCTCATGATTAAGAGATTAACCAAAACTCATTAAGTTCTTTAACAATTATTTTTTCCCGAAGAGCTCGCCTACTCTCGTGGTCGAGTGGTTTAAGTTCTATAAGTGTAAAGCTGATAAATTACCCTAACTCTTGTTAGTTAATCTACCCATAAGCATGCAAATAAGCTGGTCAGGAATGAAAGCATAAATTAAGCACAACTCATAAAATTAACTAGAAATCAATTTAATAAACAATAACTTGTGTTCAATCATATCTTGGAATAGCTACTTCTAACCTAAACCCTAAATGGAGTTTAGCCACGCATAATCGTGGCAAAGAACACAAACACATTTAAAGAATAAAAGACGAAGAAATATTGATAAAACTCTTTAATCTTGCACGAGTCTCCTTCAATCTTCGTTTTAACACTTGTTTGTGGCTTCTCAAATTGTTGAATGAATAAATTAGCTCCTAAACATCCCTTTTTATAGACAAGCTTGATAGGAAACCTTTTTGCCTTCTAATTCCCAAGTTGTTTTCAATTAAGGAAATTCTTTTCATGCAACATGGCCTAGACAAGGCCATGTCTCGACTTATGTCACATCGCAGCTCTCTGGAACAGTTTCAAGCATACCTGTGCACTCCCCGTGTCAAGCCTTCATAAGTTTTCCAGAACAACACACGCATTAACACATGCCCATGTGTGTCTCATGTCACTAGGCATTCTTCATCCAGAAGCAAACATGGCCATGTCCCAAGTCATGATGTTTAGCTTCTTCTTCTAGTACATAACACGGGCAGAGGCACGCCCATGTTACGACCATGTCATGCAAATCCTTAGCTATCTTGGAATTCCTTTTTAATTTTATCTACAAAAAGGGAAAACTAATTAATATTAAAGAAAAACTCCTAATTATACTAGAATTAAACCAAAAACAATAAAATCCTATTTAAAATACTAAAACTAAAATTTTTCCTAATTAAACCTAAATTCTACCCAAATTGAACTAAATTCTTACTCAAAATTCATTAAAATTCAACTCAAATATATGTAAAAATTACATACATCATACTTTCTTATTTTTATCATATTATATTTTAGTACTCTATTAATAAATATCATTAATAATAAATATCATTAAAATCTAAAGATGTTATTGAAATTCAATAATAGAATTATTTCTCAAGTAATTATTATCAAACTAGCTATTAAAGGAATTTTAAATATACTCCAATTTTATTATAAAAAATTTTCTTTTAATTTTTTATAAAATTAAAATGTGTTAATTCAATGTATTATGAAGTCACAATAGTCAGATGAATGTCAAATCATTGAAAAATGTATTATTAAAAATTCATATTATAGTAACTTTACATTACAAAAAAAATAATGGAAACTAATAATAACAGGCAATAGGGTACCAACATGCAATATGATAAAAACCACAAGTATGATATAAAAATAACTACATGTTAGAAGTGTGTGTATTGTTAAAAATGAATATGAGTATAGAGGAGACAGATAAAAAAAAAATACTTGAAAGCTTTGAAGATAGAGATTTATAGAGGGGCCAAATCTTCTTGAAAGCAACCATAAAAAGGTGAAACCATCAGTGCATGAAGGGAAATTGAGATGGATGTAACTCTTATACTTAAGAGATATAGAAGTAGATGACGCTGAGATGACACTAAACTAGGCATCAAGAAGTACGCATCCTTTTAGAGATACGCTGTTAGGAAGGGGAGTTTCGACTTCTAGAAACATGTAAAAGATGAAAGTGAAGAATGGTTGGATGGTGAATTAGAACTATAAGAGGATTAGGGTTTATTAGATTATCCTAAAATCCTAGTAACTAAGGAAGAGAATGTGAGACTTAGATCACTGTGGAAAAGAAATTTGATAGTGAAGTTGATGGGCCACAATATAACGTATGATTAATTAGTAAGGAGAGATAAGGAGTTATGGAAGCTAAAAGCAAAAATTAAAGTGATTGTAATAAAGAATAACTTCTTTTATTATTATTATTTTTACTTAAGGACGATTATGATTATGCCTTGTTTAAAGGCCCTTGGATAGTGGCCAGTCATTTCCTTATAGTAAGACAATGACACCCTAATTTTGATCTAAATCAAGGTGAAGTGGAAAAAGGATCAGATTTCCAAGTTTGCCTATAGAATATTATGATGAACAATTCTTAATGAAAGTTGATGACAAGATAAGCAGACCAATTCAAGTTGATGAAGCAACAAAAATAGCTTTAAGAGGGATGTTAGCTAGAATGCGCATAAAGGATGACTTAACTAAAGCTCCGTTGTCAAAATTCCAATTGAATTGTCAAATTTGTAGAATTGAATACGAGGGTATCCATCTAGTCTTCTTCTAATATGGCAAGTATAGTCATGTTAAAGATTAATGTCCGAAGGTGGAAAGATCTTCAATGGAGGAGTCAACAATGACGAAGAAGATTGGAGTTGGTAAACAAAAGTCAAGTAAGGAAGTAAATGCATCTTGCAATTAGAGAATATTAAGTGCCTTGAAATTATAGAGAATTATAGGCCATGGATATTGGCTAAATGGAGAAATCGAAAAGGAAATAATAAAAAATAGAGGAGAGTTAGAGGAAAATGGCTAGTATTAAAAAGTAAAAAGCCCTATAATGAAGGAACTATTCCCAAAACATCCTCAAACAATTAAGATACAAGATTCTGACAATTGATAAAGAAATTAGAAATGATATTTAGTTGAAGGATGATGAGGGAATATTTACTATTGAGGTAAAAAAGGGCTATCAAGAAGGTAATTGGCTTTCTCAAGAACAAGGAGAGGGCATATGCCCAATATGCAAGTCCAATAGAGAGATACTTACAATTTCATAACCCAAAGTATTTATACAGGTTCAAAGGAGACTAATAATTATGCTCCTACAACTTCAATAAAGCTTGAACCTAAAAAGATCCCTAGCAATTCAAATAATAAATTAAGCACAGGGAGGTCTAATGGTTCCAATCATGCAACTGCAGCACACAAACACATTATAGTTATAAGACAGAAAGGAGGAAAGGAAGTGTCAAGAATAATAGTGAATAATACATCTCTATAATTGTCAATGAAAAATACTTCATTGCTCACAACCCCTTTTAATGGCGAACATCGCCAGGACTGACCTTAGCAAAAGAAAGTAGTTCATGCATTAGATGAGGAGGGAGGTGATAGAATGGAAGTAAACTATGCTTAATTGACAACAATATTTCTAGTGGAAGATTTGTTGCTTTTTAAAAAAGTCTATAGTTAAGTAACCTAGATATGTTCAAGCTGCTACATGCATGGAAATGCATGGAGTGCTATGTCTCTTATTTTTTAATCAATAACAGTTGTCTATTTTATTTGGAATTGCTAAGGGGCAATGTCAAAGGAATTTACCTGCACTTTAGATCTTATCAAAATACTTAAGTTGATGATAATGGAATTGTCAAAATTTAGAGTTAGTGGTTCTCAAACTGACAGAATTTACATCCATATTAGTTTTGATCATTGGCTCAAAATAGAGGCAGTAGGATTCAATGGAGGAATTTTGATGCTATAGCAAAAGGAGTGTAAGTCTAAATTATTACAAACTCACCCATAGTTTGTTCATACCAAAATTGGTTTCAAACAAGATGATCAATGATTGTTATCATTAGTATATAAAAGTCTAATGCACATCTTCGAAAGAGGATATGGGAAATTTATCATGTTAACTGCATGGGGTATAGGCTCATAGTTAGTAATTGATGATTTTAATGTGGTTTTGGCTCTAAAGGAAGTTAGTAATTCTACTAATTTTATTTATTACCATAATGTTGGCTTCTTAAATTGGATTTTTGATCATAAGCTAATTGATTTAGAATTTAAGGGGATCCTTCACACTTGGAGTAGTAATTGGTCAAAGGAGACTTTTTATAGTGCAAGGCTGGATAGAACTTTTTATAATATGAGGTCGTAATTTAGATTTGAAAAAGTTGTAATTAAGCATTCTAAAAGCAAATTCATATCATAATCCACTTCTTTTTTTGTTACATAATGTTACCCAATAACAAACAGTGCATCACTTTTAATTCTAGGCAATATGGTTAATGAATCTAGAATTTAAAACCCCAGTGAAAAATAATTAGTAAGTTGGTTTAATGTTTTTTTGAGAATTTGCAGAATAATAAAGAAAAAATTCAAAAATGGAATCATAATTTCTTTAGAAATATTTTTCAAAGGGAAAGACCGTTATGGAGAAGATTTGAAGGAATATAAAGAAGGATGATTAATTATCCTTCAATAGGTCTTATCAAACTAGATCAAAAGCTTAAGAAGGAATTAGATATAGTCTTATAATAAGAAGTGTTATTTCATTTCAAAAGTCTAAAGAAGAATGGATTTTTCATACATCAAGTTTTGACTGTCCCCAAAAGGGTCCGATGATGAAAATATCTCCCCGAATTTGACAAGTGTCTGTTCATTCGTACTGCCTCTGGAGCATGCTTTGAGTCTAAAAAGCCCGTATCGAGCCTCTAGAGAGCAAAACCGACTACCAAGTCGTTAAGTCGCACCTTGATTTTACGAATTATGAATTATTAGAGTGACAAGTCGCTCGTTTTAAGCAATCGCTGCTCAAAACATGTAACTTGTCAGACCGGTGTTCGTCTAGCAAGACCGGAGTACAACTTCATGAAAATTGGAAGTCGATTTTAACAAAATGAACATCAAAAATGCGTCCGGGAGGTCCCCGAAACCCTTAGAAGTAACCTCAAAATAGTGCGCACATGCCCCTAACTCAACGCGTGAACAAGTTAACTGCGTATGATCACGCGCCCCTATAGCGTGATCACACCCCCCACACTTGATCATGCACTTCGATCCACGTGCAAGCATAAAATTACGCATACAAGTGCCTCGGGACGAGTGATCACACATATTTTCACCTTTTTTCTATAAATAGGGGTCTCTACCTCCCATTTTAAGGGGGGGGGGAGCCTACATACACACACCGAAACTCTGTCAAATGGAAGACTCAGGAGTCCCAATTTACATTTACATGTCATTTTCAACCTCTCGACAAGGACAACTTGAAAATCCCGTGAAGCTAAAGCTTTAAAAAACCCAAAAACAAGCTCAATCAAATCTGAGGACCAAATAGTCATTTTTGCACGTTTATTTTATTGCTGCCAGCAGTTGAGAAATTGTTGTGATTGTGTGGTGAGACTAGCAATTTGCATGTTGATTGAATAATCTCTGTTTTATTCTGCATATAGAAAAACTGTCATTTTGCATCCTCTAGCTCCGAAATGTGAAAAATCACAAAAATATTATTTTTGCATTAGATCTGCATTTTTACTTTAAAAAAAAATAATACAAAATTTATCATTTTCATAAAGTTTCTGCATTCTTTGCATTTTTAATACATTTTGATAAAAATCACATTTTTATGTAATAATCAGCATTTTTACATCTTTATGTGAAAAATTATCTTTTTCACATAAAGTATGTATTTTGCATCCAGTAAATATCAATATCATCGTTTTGCATAATTTTCACATTTTCAACATAAAAATCATATTTTCAACATAAATCCTGCATTTTCAACACAAAAATCATTCACTTGCATCAAAGCTGCATATTTGCATTAGAACTGCACTTTTTTCACTCATCAAACATGAAAATAAGTATTTTCTACATTTTGCATTAAAATGCATTCGATAATGTGAGTGTTCATATTTCTGAGCTAGAGCCTCCGTTTCATGGTCTAATGATGTAACCATGCATCTTTCTTATCATTTAGAAATGATTTACAATAATTCCTGCAAGAGCATAAACCATGTGCATTTATCTGCTTATTCACAATTCATTGATTATATTATGCTTACTTGTTGTCCTAATGGTTGAATGGATGGAATCGCATATAGTTGTGCTAACCTCTGTCTTGCAGGTGTATTCTAGATCTAGGACTAGATTTACATTTCCGCATTTTTTCTATTTCAAATGTATTTACTAGGAAAGTCTTGTAAATAATTGTACTTAATTTCCTTTACTTTTCGTTATTATCATGTGCTTGTGTGAATGTGCATATATCAAACTGTCATACCGAAACTAGGGTGCTGCGGTAGCCACATATCGAGTATTGTATAATGAGAAATAGCCAAAAAGTATATGCGATCTCCCGAACCTAGAATCTCTGCTGGGGACGATACTTGTTGAGTGACTCGATGCCATCCCTTTTATCTTTTCCTGATTTTCTAAAAATCAGGTGGCGACTCCAAAAACACAAAAGCTTCTCTCATCCCCCCGAGACCAACCATTGTCCCTGTCCCGTAAGCGAAACGGATGTCCCATTCGGTAAAGTTGCCATTGAAAATAAAATTCCAGGTCACTCACAGGATTCGATTAGGGGACCATAATGCGAAGTGTTTTCACCTTTACACACTTATTAAAAGAAGTATGAATGTGTTTTCTACTCTTCAGGATGCTAGTGGTGATTGGATAACGAATGTTCATCAGTTATAGGACTTGGTTTAAAATCACTTTATCATTCTTTATAATAAAGATGGTGATTAGAATCCCTTATTACTTCCTATGGGATTTCCTCTTTAAATTCCTACCAATTTGAATGATTGAATCACAATAATTTTTTGAAAAAGGACATTAAAACTGCTCTTTTTGATATGAATGCTTTTAAGATATCAGGACCTAATGGGGTAAATACTTGCTTCTAATAGTAACTGTGGCCAATTTTCAGGGAGAGCATGTGTAATATGATTTTTGATTTATTCTTAATAGCCGAACTGCCTAAGGGCTTAAATGATACTCATATCATCCTCATTCCTAAGGTGAAAGATCCAGTGGTTGTTCGATAGCTAAGGCTTATAAGTCTTTGTGACTTTGCTTACAAAATTATCACTAAAAAAACCATTACAAAAGGTTGAAGCAAGATATGCCTTTGTTAATTGCTCCAAACTAAAGTAGTTTTTTGTTAGGAAGACAAATAAGTGATAATGCGCTTATCTGCCAAGAAGTGTTGCACTTCATGAAGAAGCAGCAATGATTAGGTTAGATGGCCATCAAAATTGATTTAAAGAAGGCGTGTGATGAATTATCTTGGAATTTTATTCAAAATACTTTAGAGGATGTTGGATTGAAATATGATTTAATTCGATACATAATGACATTTGTTACAATTGTAAACATGTCTATTTCAGAGAATGAGAATAAATGAAAGGATTTCAAGCTCACGAGAGGCATTAGACAAACGATGCAATCTCTCCTTATTTATTTATTTTATATATTGAAAGACTATCCCACCTCATTAACTCATTAGTTTTTATAGGTATTTGGAAGTTAATTAAATTAGCAAGGAATGATTCTATTTTGTTACACTTGATGTTTTTTGATGATATGGTTTTATTTAAAGAAGCTTCGCAAGATCATATTAATATGGTTAATGGTTGTCTTGAATTGTTGTATGCTGCTTTTGTGCAATGAGTCAATTTTTTAAAATCTAATGTATTTCTATCCTTTAATGTAACACCCATTATACATCATGACATCTCATATTATTATTATTATTAAGTATCATTTGTTCACATGTAGTTAATATACACATATATATGTATATATAAACATACATACTAACATTTAAACATTAACTAGTAAGTATATGCATGTTACAAGGAGAGAGAGAGAGCAAGGGTTCGGCCGACAACCTATGCTCCATGCTTTAACTACCATGCTTCATGCTTCAAAATGGCCCAAAACTAGACTTCTCAATCTGAAAAATAATTGCGATTTGATGAGTCGCGACTTAATTAATATAAACATCAATTAAATTCTAAAGGCTTTCCTAACAATTAGCTCAAACATCTCACAAAACAAAGACAAGATTCAGATATTGCTAATGCATATGCTTTGGTTCCTTTTATTTGTTGTGACCTTGCAAGACAATATTGCAACCGAGTTCAAGTGAAATAAGTGACAAGTGACAATTGATTTTGCTGGCCAGCATATAACAAGTGAATCAAGTGATATCCTTTGATCTTTAACATTTGCCAAGTGATTTGCGAGTATTAGTCAAGCTGGTCACAACGTCCTCTTATATCCATATGCAAGTGTTCAAATGTAAATGTATAACAAGTAATTACTATAATTCATAATTTATCATTTGTCGTATATTCGCATAAGCACAAGCATAAACAATCTATAGTTCATCAATACTCACGTAAGAAGACATAGAGCAACTCAATTGAAGTTTCATAGAAAATACATTTCAGTCAAGCTACAAACTACAATTCCACATTCTTATTCACATAATTTGCATATTAGAATCCAATTGATGTATATACTCACCTCCTTAGGTAACAAACACTTTATGGACAACTTGTATCACCTTATCGAGCTTCACTAATGCTTTGAGATCCTAAAATATGACATATATTTGATCAAGAATATGTCTACAATGAGTGTTCATGGTTTGTATGCAATTAGGATATGTTCAATACATGTAAGCCTAACATTTATACATATTCTTCCTTATTGGATAGCTTGACCTTGCTAGACCTAAGAGTCAATAACTTTCACCAAAAAATTCCAAATTACTTGATTATTTTTTTCCATATAACTAAACACACAAGGATAAAACATATCTAAAAATGAGAACAATATAAACTCTTCAAAATTAATGGTGAAATTTTGAATTCAGACTTGTGTTCTGTATAGAAATAATTTGAGCAGGTCTCATTCAGTTTAGAATTTCTCAAGTTATACAAGTCCAATTGCAAAACCATTTTTCAATAACTTCTTTAACACATAAAGGAATAATTTTTATGTTTTATACTTTATCTAATTCAGCCTCTAAGATCCTAATATTAACTGGGAGAAACTACACTGCTTGCAGACGTAGCAAGCAGAGTCAGCCCCACTCCAAGGACGATTTCTCATTACACACATATTATCTTACCAAAATGTTTTAGAGGATCTTAGATAAAATATAAAGGAAAAAAACTAATGTTTATCACTTTGTCTAAATCAGTCTCTAACATCCTCAAAATAACTAATCAATATCAGGTAGCCTGCTAGAACTGCTACCCGAACCAGTCCCAAATAAACTTCCATAGAATTTCACATACTTGTTATTTCATAAAACCCTTTTAAAGGCATGAAGATGAGATTAAACCCAGAATTTTCATGTTTTGCATTTCCCCTAATTCTTATTTTATGGCTATGAAAACTAGAGTGCAATATTCAGCTATAAACCAGAATTCTCAATATGAAGCACTATTTTCATTATCAAAATTAATTAACCTATTTCCATCTTAATTCTTTCTAATTGCCATGATCAACATGTCATGAGGGAAGAATTACATAAGAAAATAAGATGAAATCACTTACCTTTGCCAAAATTAGAAAACTCTAGAATTTCTCCTCCCTTTTTCTTCCTTCTTCTTCTCTTTCTCTTTCTCTTTTCCTTCTCCTTACTTTTCTCTTCTCTTTTTTTTTTCTTTTCTCTTCCAGCCCCCTCTTTATTTATTTTTGCAAAAGCTATTCCTTTTTGGCCACTATACTTACTCTTTATTGCTTCTAACTAATTAATTATTTTCTCAACTAAATTCTTAATGTTTAATCTTCACTATTTCTATTCCTAGAATATGGTTTATATTTTCATATTCTATCAATTCATTGAAAATCTCTTATATTATAATTATGCTATCTTTATCTTTATTTCTAGAAAAATAAATCACACAAGTCATGCTTATGTCATATTATATATTTTTACATATATGATATGTAATGCATGTAAAATGCACATGTTCAAATGAGAGACTTTTGCGATGCATATGTTCGTATAATATTTATAATGGGTGAAGTTAGGGATGTTACATTTAATGTTAATAAAAAGGAGACATTGTTAATCTTAAGAAGATCAGGCATCCCTTTGATAGGCGATTTGGGAAAATATTTGGGAGTTCCTTCTATTCATGGCAGAGTGAATGCAAATACACAAAGGTATATCATAGATCGAATAAGAAGTAGGCTTGAGGGCTGTCAAACAAAGTATTTATCTTTGGCAGGTTGAACAACTCTAATTCAGTTAGCTCTTTCAACCATCCCACTATGTTATGCAAATAACTTGCCTCCTAAAGGCTCGTTATTTGAAAATTGAGAAGATAGTTAAAAAGTTTATGTGGGGAGAAATCAATAGGAATATAACAGTGTATTTAATAAATTGGAACATAGTAACAAAAAGTGAGGCCAATGGCAATTTGGGAATTTATAGAATGTATGAAGTAAACATGACATTCCTCACCAAGAGGATGAAGATTACTTAAGGAAAAAGATAATTTGTGGGCTCATGTAATTAGTTTTAAATATATTAAAGGTGAAGTATGTTTGAAAAATATCAAATACAGAAAGGGAGCATTTAATTTATAGCAAGATATTAATAAGATGGCTCCTTTTATTAATAAGGGATCCTAATTCCAAGTTTTGGATTGTCAAAACACATACTTTTAGATAGATAATGGCTTATGAATGCTCCGCTACATTTAATGGGCCTCAAGGATTTGAGTGCTGTAGAGCAGTATAGAAGGGTGTTTGAATATCTAATGTCAAGGTTGGGACTAAAATAAGCTTAATGGGCTACTTCCTCAAGTGATGAAGCAACAACTTAGTGCTTTCATTATTAAGGATCAACTTATTAGGAATGATAGATTGGTATATGGGCTAGAGTTAAAGGGACAAATCTTGAATAAGTCTAATTATGAGCTGTTTTATGAAGACAAATCCATGAATATTACCATTAACTAGAAAAGGATCTGGAAGCTTGCAATCCTTAAAAAAGTGTGAATGTTTCTTTGGTATATTAGTCATGAAAAATCATGTGTAATGCTGAGACATGCAGGAGAGATTTTGATTCAAATTATTAATTTGATGTGTGTAGTGGAGAACCATAAACTGTGAATCATATTCTAAAAGACTACCCTAAGGCATTGTAGGTAAAGGAAATGTTATTGACGCAACAGGAAATTCAATCTCAAAAGTCCCTCTCTTTAGTTCAATGGATCGGCCATAATATCTCGGAGTAGGAAATGCGGTTGGAAGGTGGTGGATTAATTATTTGCTACTACAGTTAGTGAAATTTGTGTTGGAAAAATAAATTTATGTTTAGGTTATAGAGCTAAGTTTGACAACAAAGATAGGATGATTACGCAATCTGATGGATCAAATTAAAGAAGCTTTAAGTCTAAAGGAGGATATAACCACTCAAGTGGAGGAGGTTTAATTAGAGATTATAATGGTTATTGGTTGGGAGGCTTTACCATGAATATTAGGTTTGCACTGCTGTGGAGGCTAAATTATGGGTAGTAATTCAAAGCCTTACCCTGGTATGGAATAAAGATATAAAAAGTGGTGCTTGAAGTGGACTATAGTCTTCTTGTCCATTGGCTAGCGAGTAATGATTTGTGTAATTCTCTATAAGCAAATCTCATTTTGGCTTGCAATCAGTTGATACAGAAAAGAGTGGCTAGCGAAGGTTCATCATGTGTATCGTGAATGTAATTATGCAACAGATTTCCTTGCAATGAAGGAGTGCAACACTCTAGAGGTGTGATCTTTGTTGTGAAATCCACCTAATGGTTTAGAGTTTATTTTGTTGGGCAATAAAATGCGAGTTCCTTAGGTTAGAAGGACTTGTAACTAGTTTGCTTTATTTTTGGATTTCCCCCTCCTCTTGTGTTTTAAAAAAAAAAATTCAAGTCAGAAAGTGAAAAATCATTTAACCAAAAGTATATATACCAGTCATAAATTTGTGTAATGCTTGAGCTACAAACTAATATATAAATATTTAATTATTTTATAATATAGATAAAAAATGTAATTCAAATAGATAAAACCCCACAAATGTAGAACTACAAATTAATGTGTATTTTATTAAATTATTTTTAAATATAAATAACATAAAATAATTCAAATTAATTGAGTAAATAGTTCACACAAAATAAAAACTATAAACTAATCAAATAGTTTTTGAAAAAAGAGAATTCATTGTCTTTTAAATTAATTTCATGACTTTTTTTTTACATGCCAATTGACACAAATCTATCTACATACTTTCAATATATACATACTAATTATCAAATCACACAATGCACAAACTAAAAATAATTATTAAACCCAGGCCTCTTGGCCTGGGTGGGAAAGCTTCCTCCTAGGAAGTCGCCTGTGGGGGTTCGAACCCTACGGGAGCCCCCCTCCCCTCCCTTTGATAAAAAAATAATAATTATTATTATTAAATCACTCCTCATTGACTAAAGAATATTTTAATGTCATGAAAGAGTTTTTGCCATTTTTTTTTTTATATCTTAGTCCTTGACCTCCATGGAAATGACATGAATGCTTTCTACATCACACACTATAGAAGTTCTCTTTGTCACAATTGTTCTATTTGAAAAAATTAATTAATTTTACTTTATTTTTTTATTGGTGTTTCTCATGTTTTTTATTATAGTTATTATTATTATTGCTTTTTTGTTCCCACTGGACTTCTTCTTCCTTTTCCATTCCGACACCTTCATAATTTCATTATCACCATCAATGATATTGATATTGCATCAAGAGACGAGAAAGAAAACAAAATATCAAATAAAAAGGAACTCCACAAGCCTATCATCTCCACACCACCATAAGGGGTGATCTAACCACCACACAACTTCAATCATAGAGAACTCTACAATGAAGAATACCTTTTGCATTCTAATGACCTAAAATCAACTAAATAAATAAATCAACTAAATAAATAAAGCAGAAGTTACGCAAAAACAAAAATCTAAAAAATTGTTAAATTTGATAAAATAGCAGCAATATCAATTTTCTGATTAATTGTATTAGGATGATTAAAGAGCTTATCGAACAAGCAGACGTTCATGGGAGACATCAACAAGCCAAATTAAAAACTAAAAAAAAAAAAAAAATCTAATTGAGAAAACTTATGTGGCATGTATAATCATGTGTCTCTCTTTAATAATATAAAATTTTAAGAAAATAAATAAATAAATTATTTTTAAAGTGGTATGTTATATAAATTTTCTGATATGATTTTTATGAGAAAATATTCTCAAAACCTTTATTAACTTAGTGTTTGCTTTAATTCTATTAATAAATTCATTTTATTTTTAAATTAATTTAATTAAGTAGATTTTAATTGTAAATGAATTTTTATTAATGTTGTGTATTTGGTTTAAATTAATTATTTTATAAAATTTATTTCAAATGAATTTTATATTTATTTATATTGTATTTGGTATAAATTTAAAATTTTAAATAATATTTTTTTTTTGGCCTAAAGTATCTTTTAAGTTAATATTGTATAATAGAAGTATTTTAAAAATAAAAATGAGAAAATTTTTATTTTAATCTTATATTTGAAAATTCTATCCATTTTGTTGAAATTTGATAAAATTATAAGCAATTTCATAAATTTATAATGTTGAAATTGCAAGTGAATTTTATAGTATTTTTATTTTAAATCAAAT
The DNA here is from genome assembly GCA_949634005.1 of Mallotus japonicus. Classification (NCBI taxonomy): domain Eukaryota; kingdom Viridiplantae; phylum Streptophyta; class Magnoliopsida; order Malpighiales; family Euphorbiaceae; genus Mallotus; species Mallotus japonicus. The sequence goes on from CATIWK010246309.1 coordinate 20,288, forward strand.
GCATTAGATTTATATTTGACATTTTAAATAATAATTAATTGTTTAAAATAAAATAATTATATTCATCAATTAAATTCGTTTTATAGTTAATTTTTAATATATGTTTAAATCACAAAATAAAATTTAAATTCACAAAAAAAATTATTTAATAAAATTTATAGTTATTTTACTTTATATGTTAAAATTATTAAAATATAAATATTAAAATAAAACTTAAAAATAAAATTTATAATATTTTTAACATAATATAAAAATATATGTTTTTATTAATTTGTTAAATAATAATTTTAAATATATAAACTAAAAAATTAATATAAATCTCCGACTTTTAATTTTGTTCCAATTCGTTTTGAAATCTCCATTTGCTCTGAGTCACCGCTATAAATTGCTCCGAATTTTCAAAAAAATTTAGGATAGATATTTAAATTTTCAAAGTCGGGTTTTGAGAAACTTTTTAAAATTCTCTAAAAATGATATTGAATCCGAAAATTTACATTTTTCGAACTGTTTCGGCTCGTGCACAACCGTATGTCTCAATAATGGGTTGGTTATTTATTTATTTATTTTTGAATATATTGAATGTTTTGATCTTGTTAAACCTAATAACATATTTGGTTTGATTTTGTTAATCAAAGTTTTAGAAAAATTTAAAAATAATTTTAAAGATTCAAGCGTATAAAATCTCGTGAATCAAAATAAAATTTATATATATATATATATTTAAAATTTATTTAAATATTAAAAAACTTTTATTTATTGAATTTATTCAGTTTTGTAAAATTATAAATCCAACAGAATTAAAATTTGTAAATTTTGGATTTAGTTTTTATCAGCTCATTTCTTGGTCAACCAAAGTGGGATCCGTTATGTCCAGTTGATTTGTTTAAATTATTGAAGTTGAAAAAACTAATCACAGATGAGCTTTGAAGAGAGAAGTGGACACGTTGAACAAAGTGGTGAGTGGCGACAGTCTTGTGGAGAATGATCGACCACATGTGCCAATGAGGTCTTAGTCTAGTGGCCGACCCTAGCTAATCTTCAAAATCAAGAATTTAAACCAATGAATATCTGTTGACGAAAATAATAGGAAGTTTATATATTTTTTTTAAAATAAAATTTGAGATTTGAGTTTTATGTATGAAAAAGTAGGTGTTAATTTTTTTTTATAAATTTATTTAGTTCAATTTTAAAATAATTAGAATTGTTATAAATACCAGATAATAATAAAAAATATAAAGCAAATGAAGCATTTATTTATTGTATTTTATGAGGTGATATAATTTGATTAATTTTTAAAATGTATTGAATATAAATTATTTGAATTAGTGTGATTTATTGATTTTATAATGATAGTTGATATAATTTAATTATGTAAATTAAAACTGATAAAAATATGAAAATGGTGGTCTTATCGGTTAATTTATGAAAATTATTTAAATTTTAAATATAAATTTTAACTTTCATCATCTATTAATTTTAGTGAAATTTTATAATATTTATAGTAAATAATAAACATAGCTACTTTTAATGTGTAATTCCCTGAACTATTAGATCCTTGATAAATAAAAGAATAAAAATATATTTCTATTTTAAAAAATTCCGCCACAAATTTTGTCTTTTGGGTCTTTTTGAAACGAAAAAGAGACAAGTGTTAATTTTTTTTTACCAAACAAGTGTTAATTTATATCCTTAATTTTAGTCCAAAGTTGATATTGAATTTTAAGGTGTTATTTTTGTTAAATTATTCTTCATAGGATATTTTTAAAATCTAGACCATATAGAACTCTTTTTAAAACTTTGCAATAAAGTTTTATGAATTAAAAATATTAATTTTAACGGTTGATTAATAAAAAAATTAATTCAACTAATTGGAAATTTTTTTAAACATATATATAATTTAATTGTAAATTTTTAAATATTTTTAAATTTATATATTTTAAAAACACTTTTTTATAGTCTTAAATCTTATAAAATGATTTTAAAAATTTTTACAATTAAGTGATATGTATTTTTAAAAAACTTTTGTCAAGTTTATTTGTTAGTTAAATGATATTTTATTAGTCAATCATTAAAATTAATTTTTTTTTAATTTGTTGGACTTTATTATAAATTTTTTAAAAATATCTACTATAACAAAAAAATTAATGTCAATTTTGGATTATAAAAATTGGCTCTTATTGTTAAGAGAAAAAGTTGTATTGTAACTCATCCGATTCATGTTGCTGGCTCGTCTTTGGTGAGAGAAAGAGAGGCAAGTTTTAATAATTTAATTCGATATTTAGAATTTAAAATTTTTAACACTTTCAAATTTAATATAATTTGATATTAATTAAACTAAAAAGTTCCTGTAATTATAATTATTAAGCATTTATTTAGATTATTAGATATTTAAACATTAGAGTACATAGTCTCAAAAAAATTCCAATTATATATTATATTATGCACTTAAATATTCAGAATTTAATTTTAAATTTTATATAAAGTCATAAGAGATAAACTATTATAATATCGAGTCTTTAAATAAAAAGAAATTTAATATGGAAAAATATCAATACTAACAACGATTAAAATCAACAGGTAAGGATATGTTCTCGCTTAAAATAGGTTTTAGGTTTTAGGTTTAAGTTCTTCTACATACAGTCAAATTAAATTAATTGTTGGGAGATCTTTACCGGTCTTATAGTTCTAACCAGATCGAAGCAGATTAGTTAGAGTCTATTGAACTCTGGATACCGGTAGTTTAAACAAAAACAATAAGTTCTATACAAAATTTTAAGTCAATTATCAATTAAATCATATTTTTGAAATCATTTCAATTTTCTCCTTCAATTTTAGAGATTGTATTAATTCTACCTGATTTTATTTTAAGGATCAAATTTTATTTTCAAAAATTACTTTTAAATCCTATAAAATAATTTTGACACTTATTAAAATTATTATCCTTTTTTTATTACAAGAAAACATTAAAATGTAAATAATGCCTTCAAATCTTAATTTACCACTCTTGAAGAAAATTCAAAAATCAATTTTTAAATATTTTCATAAATTTTGAAGGAATAAGGGTCAATTTGCCCTTGAACTTTTCACCCATTACCAAATTAGCCATTTTAGACTTTTTTTATGATAAATTTAACCACTGAATTTTCCAATAAAAGTCCACTTGTCCCTAAATATTACAATCAACTCCTTATTTTTTGAAAGAAAAATAAAAGCCCCTAACAAATTATGAATACCTTCCTGATATTTTAAATAGTTAACAAATACGTCCATATTTTAGTAAAAGGATTTTCATTTAATTTTTTTTAAATTTTAGAATTATATTCAGTTCATTTATAATTTGTAATATTTAAAATTTTTATAATATATTATATTAATATAAATTTAGTTGTTCACCAATAAATTTTAGTAGTTTCAAAATATAAAACTTTTATTTATTTATAAATTAATTTTACGTTTAAAAATTATACTTAACATAAAATTATACTTAACACTCAACTTTATTTATAGTTTAGAAATATAATTGTACAATTTTATATGTATATATATATATATTTTTTTTTGGTCAGGGAAGTGGAGGAAGGATTAGCAACCTTAACTTCTAAATGGAGCCGACCCCGTGGCTGGAACTAACCAGTCCTAAGCGGGTAGCTTAACATTTAAGTACCTAGTGACACATGGACCCTAAGGATTTAGGGGGGGGGAGGTGGGGATGTGTGTGGATTGAACCCCCAACCTCCACCCACACCTTTAAGCACTTGGCCACCAGGCCAAGTGCTCAAAGGCGTATATTGATATAATATATTGTTTGCTTTTATAATCTTAAGATTAAAGTAATAAAAATAAAATAATAAACTAAAACTAAAATTTTATAATAATGATGATGATGATAATGAAAAATTTTTTATAATTTTAATTTTAGTTTCAAATAATTATGATTTTGGTTTTTATATATTATTATATTTTTATTACTTGATATTAAAATATAACATATTAACATCTTTAATATTAAAATTAATGGAATGTAATAAAGTAATTAATTTTTAATTTAAATAAAATACTGTAACATTAAAGTAATAAAAATATAATAATTCTAAAAATAGCAATAAAATTATAAATTATAAAATTATTAAAATCTAAAAATAAAATTTATTATTATTGTTGTTCTTGTTGTTAAATTTTAATTTTTAGTTTGTCATTATATTTTTATTACTTTAATATTAAGCTATTAATATATCATTTCAATGTACATATTAAATTATACTTTTGTGTTTTCAAATTATAATTGAATTTGAATGTCAACTATAATTTTGAAAAACAAAATTAATTTATATATGAATAAAATTTTTATATTTTAAAACTAATAAAAATAATTTTTTTATTAATTAAATCTATATTAATATAACATACTGTTAGAATTTTAAAATTTACAAGTTTTAAGTTAATTAAATACAATTCTAGAATTAAAATTTTTCAGTTGAAAATTCCTTTATTAAAACAATGACTTATTTATTAACTATTTAAAACATTAAGGAGGTATTTGTAAGTTATTAGGGGGTTTCTATTTATCTGTCAAAAGTTAAGGAGCTGATTAAAATATTTAGGGGTAAGTTGACCTTTATTGTGAAGTTCAGTGGCTAAATTAACCCTAAAAGGTCCAAAATGATTAATTTAACCCTGGGTGAAGAGCTCAAGAGGCAAATTGACCCTTATTCCAATTTTTAACTTTTTCACTAAACAATCTTATATTTTAATTATTTTGAAATTCAGTTTTCAACTTTTAATTTTTTAATTTTAAAAATTTTCTAATAGGGACCAAAAAAAAAGCATGAAATAAAAACAAAAAAAGGAGTTTTTTTTTTTGAACTCACAAAAAAAAAAAAGAAAAAGAGTTGAGGTGCTAAAAGAATTAATAAAAATATAAAAAAATATTTAACTTTTAATAAAAAATATGAAGAAATAAAACATTTTTAAAAGTTCTATTATTGTTTATAATGATAGTTAAAAATTCTTATTTATATTTTTTTTATTTTTATTAATATTAATATATATAATAAATTGATTTACAATATATGATTTTTTTAGTCAATACATGAAAATTAAAATTTTATGTAAAATTTTAAAATTAATTTCTGATTTTATTTTGAAAGTGGTAAGATTAAGATTTCAAAATATTTTTCTTCAAGAAATTTAATCAGTGTCAAATTCTTTTATAGGGATTTAAAAAGTAATTTTTGAACATACAATTAAAATTTTAAAATAAAATTAAAAAATTTGACACAATTTATAAAATTAAAGAAACAAATTGAAATGATTTTAAAGGACTGATTCGAATGATAAATGACCACAAATTTAGAATAGAACTTATCATTTTCTCTATTATTATAAATATAAATATAAATATGATTAGTTATTTAAAGCCTAATAAAAAAAATATTTTGCAAAAAAATTTCAAAAAATAAAAAAATGATTTTTTTTAAACATTTATTTAATCAAAATGTAAGTTTTAAAATGTATAAACTTCTTATTTTATCAATTTTGGTATATAACAAGTAACACATAAACCATTAATATAGTAGGAAAGAGAGAGAAAAAAAAAAGTCATCAATCATGTATTTTTCTTTTGGGTTGTCATTGTAAGCCAAAAATTCCAGCTCAATCCTGGCAGCCAGCAAGAGGTAGGGTAGCAGGAGCAAGTCGTTGCGCAATTTGGGCGAGTTGCGAGTTGCAACCTGGCTTCGGAGACCCAAGTGAGACCTGAAAAAGTCTGCCGAAAATTGACCCAAAAAAAAAAAAAAAAATGACAAATACAACTGGTTGCTCCATATGTCTCTATTTTTTAACTTTAGTCTGCCTCTAGGACGACATAGGTACAATAGTTATTACTATCAACTATTATAATTATCACCTAACAACAATAACCATTATTATTATTATTATTATTATGGTGGGAGATAAAAACATTAAATTTAAAAGGATAAATGGTCCATTTATCTTTAATTATAGACCAATTTTTTAAAATAAATTTAACTTTTAATTTATATCAATTTAGATAGTTAACTTTTTGACTTCTTTCAATTGGCATGTGTAATTACTGATGTGGCTTACTAATGTGTTAAAAACAGTGCTGACAGGGCAAGAAGATCAAAACAATGTCATTTTAATCAAGACTAAAATAAAAAACAATCTGTTTGGTTTGGTTAAAAATATATAGAACCAAACTGAACCGACAATATTTAAAAATAATTAAACTCAACTGAATAAGGGTCAAGACCGAATTGACTAATTTAGTTCGATTTGGTCAGTTTATTCGGTTTGACTTTTTTTATTTTTCAATTTTATACATATTGAATTTATGTAATTTTGCACTATTTTAATAATATTTATGAGATCTATTATTTTTAGTTTTTTATTTATTTATTTTATTTATTAATTTTTTAAAAACTCAACCAAACTAATTTTCTAAAATGAATTTAAATATTTTGGGTTTGAATTTTTTGATATTAAATAATTTTATTAAGGATTTAAATATTTAAAAATGATGTTGTTGATTTATTTTGAAATATTAGTGATAAACCGATCAAATCGAACCATAAATATCATATAAGTTAAAATATTTTCAAAATTCAATTCGGTTCGGTTTAATTATATTTTTTACAATAAAATCCAAACTGACCTGAAAGTATTTTGGTTATTTAAAGTAAAAACCTAACTAAATTTTTTTACAACTTAAACTGAATTGGCTGATTTAGTTTTCAGTTATTTTTTGCTCACCCATACTTACCCTGTCAGCATTATTTTTGATACGTCAGTAAATCACGTCATCAATTATATATGTCAATTAAAAGTTGGATAAAATTAAAAGAAATAAAAAAATTAACTGTCTAAATTGATACAAATTAAAAGATAAAATTATTTAAAAAATTAATTTATAATTGACAATAAATGAGAACATATCTCCGATTCACAATTATGTATCATCTCGAAATCCAATCTCGAACTTTTTATTTTACAGAATTTCAGCTTGCACCAATTGCGCTAAATTTTGTTTGCCCATTCATATGTCTCGTCTCTATTGTAATTTATTTCCCCTGGACATGGCATAATTACAGACATATGATACAATACAGCTAAGGATGCTGCCCACAAAGAAAAAGACAACCAGAAAATAATTTAGGCTTCACACGTACGTGGCTATTTAATTTTTTTCTCCAAATTATTAATATTTAAAATTTATTAAATTTTAATTAATTTAATTTAATTTAAATAAAATTTAAAAATGAGAAAAATCTTTCTACAATTAAATTGACTTACTAAATTTATTTTGCGTGTTTTATTAGTTTACTCTTTTAATTTATAAATTAATTATTTTAACATATCCGCTTACTAAAAACATTACTTACACTTTGAACACCATCTCTTGTGTTCAAAGTGTAAATGATCAAATATTGATCCTCTCTACCTTTCCTTCCTCTATACTAACAAGATTAATACATTAACCATTTGTACTAATGTATAAAAAAGAAATCAAATAGTTTTGTATTAGCTTTTAGAATATATTATTTAAACCTTAAATAATATTAAAAAAATTAATAACTTTTTTTAAATAAGATGGGGTTTTTAAATGAGTAATTTATAGTTAAAGGAACATTTTAATAAAAATATTAAATTTAGAAAATTATTGATGCATTAAATTGCTAATTTATACTTAAAAATATTAGTCCGGTTGATAGAAAAGTTGTGATTTTTTTTTCATCAATTGCAGTTTAATTTATTCAAAAGTAATGTGTAAATTTGTTTCTATTAAAATCATTTGAAAAAAAAAAATTGATTTACCGTATGATATAATGTAAAAATATCCTTCTCATATAAATTTATTCCAAATATAATGGAATGTGGGCATCATGTTGAACTAGTCTACAGTAAGGACCACTTGCCAAATTAACAAAAAATGATAATGACATTCATAATTCAGAAATTGATGTTTTTGACTTCTTGTTATCCACTCCTTTTTCCTTCTTTTCTTCTTTTGTCTTTCTTGAATATGCATTAGAATAGATCCTATTATGCTCATACTATATTATTGCCTTTTCCTATTCCATATCATGTCATGTTGTTGGGATTTTTTTATATAAAAATTAATCTAAAATAAAAAATTTGAATTAATTTTTTAGAGAGTTTTAAATGATGTATTTTTACACTCTGCATATATTTAAATTTTATTTTATAAATAATTATGACAAAATTAAAATTAGATAACATATAATGAATAAATTCACTTACTAGTCAAATTAATACGTTGTTTTTATTAAATTAAATTTTATAATGATGTGTGCAATATAAAAATCTATTTTTATTTTAATAAAAAAGATAGAGTTGTATTTCAGTATTTAAGCCTCAAGATTAATAAATTTAGATCATGAAAGTTTGTAAATTTTGAACATGTTTAGGAAAAAACTTATATGTAGTTTAAAATTACATTCAATGGTTAAGTAAGTGAATATATGAATATATTTTAAATATATACAAATACAATAATTGGTATTATATGTCTGAAAAGAAATAAAATTTTTCTTGTATGAAAGCGATACCTTTTATTTTTATAAAAATATTTTTTTTAAAATCATTTGGTCGGCTTGACAAAACAAAGAAGGAAGAAAGCAGGAAGAAGCACCACGGGAAAAAACAATTTACACAAAAAGTTAAACCACAAAGATGAAATAATATCTCGCCTACTTGTTACTGCTGATACTTTTTACACAATATAAAAGTTAATATTTTTTGTTTTATATATACATACTAGTAAATAGCCATCCCACCTGAACTATTAAGAATTTGAATTTTTCTTAAAAAAATTTTAACAATAAAAGATTATTATAATTATTTAGTATTTTTTTTACTAAAATATTATTATACATATCCTAATACTAACTCAATAATACTCAAATTCTAACTATATTTATACGCTGCATTTTTTTTTACTCAAATCACTCCATTTTTTTTCAAATTAAAAATTTTAATTTATATACAATGTATTAAAGATTTATGTAATTATTTAGAATTATTTTTTATTAACTAAAATAAAATACTGTTATATATATTCCAATACTAACATAATAATCCTCAAATCCAATCCTATTATAACTAAAAAATTGTAGCAATAAAAATTAAAAAGTAAAATTATTGTGGTATATTTTATTTTTAGTTTATTTAGTTATTTTATTCGACAATCCATGTATTGTGCAAATTTGATGGATGATGACTGCGAATATTTTGATCTATAATTTTAACAAGTGAAAATACCAATTAAACAAACCACCAACAATTGATGGATATATATATATATATATATATATGAAAGAATTGTAAGGAAAAACAGATAAAATTTGGTGATAATTGATAAATTTAGCAATATAATAAAGGTAAATAAGTCTTAATTTTTATATTAGTTAATGGTAAGGAAAAATCGTATATAATACAAAAACTGAAGGAAGAATAAACTGACTTTAGAAAATGGAGTTATAGAGTAGTTAGACTGGAAAAATTTTAGGAGATGAAAGCTGATAGTCATTGTCCCTATAAAAAATTATTAAAGATTAGGTAAGGACTTTAAGTAATTTTTTTTGTCACCATAATTGTTTTTAGTGGTTAAATTCTAACACGAGGGAGGGAATAGAGGGACTTTAAGTAATTTTTTTTGTCACCGTTTATACTTTTATATATGGTATAAATATATACAATGTACATACACTATAGATATAAATTTTGCATGTAGAATAAATTTTTTATGTATTTTTCTTATTGATGATGACATACCCATATTTTAGGTATATATATATATATATAAAATGTGTTTCACATGTGAACAAAAAAGTTTTTAGACTCGTGATAGTAAATAAACTATTAAACATATTCTTTAATTTTATTATTAGTTATTATTATTATTATTATTAAATAAAAATTTTAAAATAAAAGTGTTATTTATTTATATAACAATTTGATATTAACTTAATATAGTTATAATTCATTGCAATTTTGAAAAATTATTTATTTAAATAATTATATTATGTTCCTTCAATATTTTTATAATTAATATTTTTCTCAACTCTAAAACTAATTTTATATAAAATAAATATTATGGTCATTTGTTATTTTTTAATAAAAATTCAAAATAATAAAAAAGTTATATTTTCTTTATATAATAATTTAAATATTACAATCTCATTAAATTTATAATTTATTATAATATTAAATTTCTTATTTGAGCAGCGACACTTTATTTCTTCAATATATTTAATATTACTTTTATTTACTCAAAAAGAAATTTAATGTAATTTTTTAAATTTCAACTAAAAATTAAGGGTGTGTTTAGTTCGTACTCCGGATTCGGAATTGGAACGAATAAGAAAGGGAATGCAAATTTAAAAAAGATATTTGGTTCATTATGGAATGGAAATGAGAATCAAAATAATTTATCACTTAAAATACTTTTATACTTATTTTTATATATAAAAATTAATATTATAATTATTTTTATATATTAAAATTAATATTATAATTATTTGCTATTAAAATATTTTAAAAATTATTTATTTACTTACTAAAATATTATTACAATTTTAAAAAATTATTATAAAAATTATTTATTTTTTATAAATATTTTTTAAACATTTTAATAATTATTTTTATTAATTTATATATTTTATTTTTTAATAATATATGATAATATTTTAATATTTAATTATGGTTAGTTTAACTTGATTACAAGGGAATCAAAATTTATTACCCATAAAGTAAGTGGGAATGGGCCATTCCCATTCCTGGGGTAATGGATTTCTATTTCTAATGGGGAATGAGTCATTCCCATTCCCATTCTTGAGTGGATTTTAGTCCAAACAAACGGGCTCTAAATGATAATGATTAATTAATTTAATTTTAACTATTTTTTATTAAATTTTATAAAAATATCTAAAAACAATAATTATATTACTTTTTTTTTTTACAGAAATACTACTTTCAAACAAATTATATACTATATTTTTTAGAATATGATTATAGATACAAGATAAATAAAAATTTTAATTAATTGAATTATATTTTTTTACTTAGTAAACTTTAATTTAATAAGTATTTAAAAATAATAAGAGTATTATTTTATTTATATGCCTATCTATTTTTTCAATATTGATATTCTTATATTATAGCATAATAATTTATTACAATTTAAATAGATTTTCTAGTTAAACAATTATACAACACTCTTTCAATATTTTTATCTAAATAATAATCTAATTTTAGAAACTTGATTGAGGTATAATATTGTCACGACCCAAACCGGGGAGTCATGACCGGCGCTAGGGAACGAGAATTACTGTAACCGGAACCCGTAGCAAGCCTTAAAAATAAAACTCACATAAAATAAACCATAAAAATACCAAGTAATTAAAACTTTAATCAATAAAATGTGATCTCATATCACTTAATAAAATACAACCGTACACAATCCTTTAAATGTCAGTCTC
>CATIWK010246366.1:0-12058 GCA_949634005.1 Mallotus japonicus
CTTGATTGGCACCATTAATGTATAAGTAGACGTCCTTGAGGACAATCCTATTTTATCAGACTTGTAAGTGCATTAACATTTAAAGAGCAATAAGTACAAAAAGAAATGAAAAGAAAGGAAGAAAAAAAGAAAGAAAAAAAATGTACTTAAACACCACAATTGAGGTGGCATTCCTATTGGAGAATATATCCCACATTAAAAACTTACAAAATAATCAAAGGCTTATAAGTGGTGTAGATTGGGCTTTAACACAAGCCAATTGGTTTTGTGTTACATGGGCTAAACTCCATTTATAAGTCCACATGTGTGTGCGTGGGCCTTAACATGGTATCAGAGTGGGTTTGGCCTAGTTTCTTAATTTCTCGGTTGTCCGTCTGGATGTCCAGTCCCAGCAGCCCGGTCCAGTGTTGCCGCTGCCTTTCAATTAAAAAAAATTTACGGATTTCAAGTGCAACTGTCAAATTCCAGTTGCACTTGAATTGAAAACTTACAAAATAATCAAAGGCTTATAAGTGGTGTAGATTGAGCCTTAATTTATAAGTCCACATGTGTGTGCGTGGGCCAACACTCTCGAGGCCCGTGGATTCTTAAAAATTCCTACTTACTTTTTTTCACATTGTTCTTTTGGTTATATAGTTTGTGCTATATGAAGGTTTAATATCTGGGTGCCTCATTTAACTTATGATATTTTCTTTCTTTCTCTCACTTTGTTAATGCCTTGCCCAATTATCTTATTAATATTATTTAATTTTAAATGTCATGGAGTTAAGTCTGTTGGAAATCGGGTTGGAGTTTCTGAACCATTTCTGATGCGTATGGCACATGGAGCACCTTTGCGCTTGTTGAACGGACCAACTGACAATACGAAACAGCTGCATAAGAAGTTAGAAAACCGACGTGGGAAGGCAAATAACAGTACGATTTCAGATGAGCAATCACTTAGAGTGTGCAAACGATTATATGTTGCTCTTATCTTGTCAAGGCTAGTGCAGGTGTCTGTTTTTCCTTTCCCCCCTTTTCATTCTATTTTTATCAATGTTAAATGTTATGCTTACAAATTTTAGTAGCTCTAGTTTAAGTGTATTTATTTTTTTATGTATTAATGTATATCACCACACATGTGCATATGCTGACAACAAGTATGTGCAGCCCTTTTCTCTCCAGAGTATTTTTTTTTTTTCGGGTTTACTTGGGTAACCCAAAATGATTCCCAACATATCAGTATTATGGGCTTCCTGTGTTTGCTATAGCATGTGACATATTCCTGTTTTCCCTTTTTTTCTAAATACATCTTATTATTCTGGGTTATAGGAAACACCTGTAGCTGAAGTTTGTGAAGCTTTTAAGGTTGCTAGAGGCATGGTTCAAGCTCTACAAGAAAATTCTGGAAGGTTTGCATCTATGGTTTCTTTGTTTTGTGAAAGACTTGGATGGCATGATTTGGAGGGTTTGGTTTCTAAGTTCCAAAGTCGTGTTTCATTTGGAGTGAGAGCAGAGATTGTGGAGCTTACCACTATTCCATATGTCAAGGTAACTGGCTTTTAAGTTGACCTGTATGGCCATGCTAACAGTCCAAATAATTACATGTCTTTTTATTGCTGTTTGATCACTAGCTTTAGAAATAGCCATTATTTCTTTGCTTCATATTTAGGGTTCTCGAGCAAGGGCACTATATAAAGCAGGCTTGCGTACACCTCTGGCTATTGCTGAAGCATCTATTTATGAAATAGCTAAGGCTATATTTGAATCTTCATCATGGACCGCAGAAGGTGAAATTGCTACTCTGGCTATATATCATTTCATGTGTTAGTCCCCTGTATTTGATAGAGGGATACATGCTATGATTATTCTAGATCAAATTGCCTTGCTATATAAAATTTTTGGCATCATTAGTGTTTGTTTATGCTTTGATTTAGAATTGGCCATAGGTACAAAAATACCTTGGATTTTTTCCCATAATCTCAATAAAGCTCTTAATTTTGATTGTGTACAATTAAACTCCCAACATCTTTTGAAATGAAACCATCGAACTCCTACTGCTAACACCATTAATATGTCGGTTTATTTTGACACAATTAGGTGCTTAATGTTTTGATTTAGTGATCCTAATACATTCATATATTTTTATTATTTGATTTTTTTCGTTTTAAGTTTTATTCTTAAAAAAAATTTAAAAAAGCATTCTAAATATTTTTTTAAATAAGGATAAATAATACACACTTCTGAATAATTTTTTAGTAATAAAAAGTAATATACATTCTAGAATAATTTTACACTCTGTAATAGTTTCTCTAAGAATAATAATTTTTAGAATAATTTTTTAATAATAAAATACAACTTTAGAGTGTTCATTATTTATTCTTATTAAGTAGTTATTTGTAAGTGTGTATAATTTATTCTTATTCAAAAAATATTCATAGAAGTTTTTGTGCAGTTAGCATCAGAAGTTTAGTTTCACCAATTCTAAATGTTGATGGTCTAATTGTATAAAAATAAATGGACATATTAATGGTGTTAGCACTTAGTAGAAGGGTGTGCGTTTGGTTCAGCTTTTTTTTTTTCCCTCAGTTGGGTTTTTCGGTTGATCTATTTCCGTTTGGTCTGGTTTTAGATATTACAACCAAAAATATTTTTGTTTCGGTGTGGTTTGGTTTTTGTATAAAAAATTTTGGTTAACCGAAAAAAATAAATTTTTTTTTTATTTTAAAATATTTTAAATAATATGTAAATTATTTAACTTAAAGTGTCTTAAACTATTCCAAATTTTGAAATTTCAGTTTTATTTGGTTTGGTTCAGTTTTTAGTGTAAAAGTTATGGTTTGTTCGGTTCAATTAATTCAGTTTTCTTTAAATTTTGGTTCTGGTCGGTTTTTGTAACATACATTCAGTTAATTTGGTTTTGGAACATACTGAACTGCTCAAGGGCTTAGCCCTAGTTAGCAGCAGGAGTTTAATTGTTCCTGAATAATTTTTCTTTTTAACAGTTAACACTTTCAATGGGTGCATCTTATAGAGAACAACGCTTATAGCTAGAACTTTTGCTGAATTATGCTGGTTTTTAAATTATTAGGTGGGTCAAATGAGACATGCTTTGTTCACCTTGGCATCTATAGATTACAGACATGCATATGCATGCAAGTTTTGAAGGAGTTATCATTTAGCATGAAGGAGATTGCGACATATCTGTGGATAACATGCATTTATTTATTCTGGTTTATATGGCTCTTTTCCTTTTGTGCTGAACGATAATAATTTTTTAGTTTGGATTTAGGTCTCATGCTGTGAATCTAGGTTGAGTTTTTCAGGATTTATTAACTGAATTTATCTTTTTTGGATTGTAATTTAGTTATTCAATTAGTGTTAGGTCTAAGAGCTATGCTGTATTTTTTATTTAAATTAAGTTTGTCGTTTTAAGAGAAAAGTTTTTTTATTAGTTTCCTGGACTATGTGAGATTAAGTTTGTAAGTTTAGGATCTCAGGGTCAGCATGTACTGCTTTAGTTTTTACTCTTCATTTTGGCTGTTAGGTGTGTCAATTCAATGGTTTCTTATATAAATTTTAAGAGATTTTATCTAACTTCTAATTAAATCTTTTCATCTCTCAACATTAATTATGTAGAATTTTAGAAACTTTTTCAGGTAAAAGAAAATTTTGGAAGATACATTAAAAACTTTGGCAAGATAGCTTTGCCTCTTAAAAGTAACTTCTGTTATTTGTTATTTTTCCTACTTGGTCAATTTGTTGAAATATGCATGCTATTTGATTATTAGACAATTGCAATTACAATACTATTATAAGTTTTGGACTCCTATTGAATGCCTTATAATTGAAACTATTTATCGTTGTCTTTCTTTTCATATTGTCATGCTTTCTATATTTACTCTCACTTTCTATTTAGTGCATCTTTGTATGCATGTATGAATTTGAGCTTCTTGTTTATCAAATTAACATGTTGGTTAAATGGCTGTATAAAGGATCTGCACAAAGGCGCTTACAATTGGGAGTTGCAAAGAAAATTAAGAACGGTGCACGCAAAATTGTTCTTGATAAAGCAGAAGAGGCAAGAGTTGCTGCTTTCTCAGCTTTTAAATCTCTTGGACTTGATGTCCCTCAGTTTTCTCGACCGCTATTAACCAACACTTCTATAGATGATGTTGCTGCAAGCAACTTACCTGAAGATGGCACCACAAATGCTGTTCTTTCTCTGGAGCAAAGAGTCCCTGCTTCATCTAACTTGTGCATAATAAAAGAAAGCAAGAAGTCTGCTAAATTTACTTTGGATAGTGAAGGGGACAAGTTAATACAAGCAATAGATGTTGCCTTAGTAGCTCCAGCGGAAACAAACTCAGCTCACCTGATGCAATCTGCTGTTGATGCTGAAAATTCTACAGTACTGATAGAAAAGTCTTTGAACCTTGGTTCTGAGCTGGATGCTGCTGGTAATCTTAATGCAAATCCAGTTGTAGTTCTATCTGTCAAGTCAGAACGAGATGGTGATGGAACTGGGACCTGTAACAGGAATATTGACGGGGAGGAACATGGAGAATGTAGTAAACCCGGTGACAACATGGAAAGTGGTTGCGAAAAGGGCCCTATCTATGCAAGTAATATTTCTGGTGGATTTGATTCTTTCTTGACTCTCTGGGATGCTGCCCAAGAATTCTATTTTGACCTCCATTACAATAAAAAATCAGAAGTAAATTCTGTTGCACCTTATGAAATACATGGCATGGCGATATGTTGGGAAAATTCTCCTGTGTACTATGCCAACCTT
Source organism: Mallotus japonicus (assembly GCA_949634005.1). Lineage (NCBI taxonomy): Eukaryota > Viridiplantae > Streptophyta > Magnoliopsida > Malpighiales > Euphorbiaceae > Mallotus > Mallotus japonicus. Next base: position 4,775 of record CATIWK010246366.1, read on the forward strand.
CCTAAAGATCTATTATGTTCAGACAACCAAAAGAATTTTTTACCACCGGAGAATTGGTTGGAGATAATTAGGCATAGATGGAATCGAATTGGTAAAATAATGGAGAAAAGAGAGGTCACAAAATTCACATGGAATTTAAAAATTCAAATTCAGGTGCTCAAGAATGCTGCAGTTTCTATTCAGAGATTTGGGTGCACAACTCTTTCAGGTAAAAGTTTGGATGTTGAACTCATTGACAATTCACACTTGTTGTTGCCTCCAATCAGCATTTGTGAAGGAATTGACATGTGTATTGGGGCATGGATTCTTTGGCCTGATGAGGAGAGAAGTTCTAATCCAAACTTGGAGAAGGTAAACTCTAAAAATCATATTTAAGTCGAGTATTCAATCCCTTAAATCCCTGTGTATCCTTTTTTTAGCTGTTGGTTATTGATAGGATGAGCTTTTTAAGTTGTTATAGCACAATACAGGAAGTCAAGAGAAGGTTATCCACTGAGGCTGCTGCAGCTGCTATTAGGAATGGCAGGTGGAAGAATCAGATGCGAAGAGTTGCTCATAATGGTTGCTGTCGTCGGGTTTCACAGACACGAGCTCTGTGTTCTGTACTTTGGAAGTTAATTATATCTGAGGGACTTGTTGAAGCACTTAAAAAAATTGAGATGCCCATGGTAAAGTTTTATTATGTCCTGGTGTATTTTATACATTTGTAGGCTGTCATCTTGGCATATTCAAAGGATAGGGATTTGTTTTTGATATCTTCATGGAAGTTGTTGGGTTTAATCCAGTTGAACAAAATCTAACATATATTTACTTTGTTGGTGTTAGCTTTTCCCTTATTGATCTCTCTCTCATGTTGATCTTCCATATTTCTAAAACGATAGATCGGGTACTTGAAATCCTATGCTTGGGATTTCAGTTCTGGAGTTGATTATAAGACATCCTTGATTAGGAACCTATTGATGGGGTGTTAGTGGCGCTGGTATCACTGCTTAGAGACTTGATGTTTTGATTACTAGGTTAATGTTAGTATATGTGTGTCAGGTTAATGTTCTTGCGGATATGGAGCTTTGGGGGATAGGTGTTGACATGGAGGGATGCCTTCAAGCTCGTAATGTGCTGGGGAAAAAACTTAGGCATCTTGAGAAGAAGGCATATGAGCTGGCTGGCATAACATTTTCATTGTATAATGCAGCAGATATTGCAAATGTGCTCTATGGACACTTGAAGCTGCCTATACCAGAAGGGAATGGCAAAGGGAAACTTCATCCAAGTACTGACAAACACTGTTTGGATTTATTAAGGTATTGAAAGAAGCTTTTCTTCATCCTCTCACACCTAGTATCATCATGTGTAATCTGTTCTAGTTACATCCTGCCATTTTATGCGTATAGGAGCAAGTTTATCACTTGGTGAGTCTTTGTCACAATATTAAGGTCCCAATTACTTGCAGGTCCCCAAAGTCGTTACATTAGTTTTATTGACATTCTTGCATTGCATTTGTGTAAGAATGGAATATTATAGAGGTAATATTTCTTGGTATGTGAAGGGCGTTATGGTTATTTTTGTTTGTAAGGATTGAACTACAAATATGCTTAACATAAGGTGAAAAGTTGAAGGAAAGAAAATGAAATAAAATTCCTGTACAAAATTCACTTGATAGGTTATAGTTTGTTTGCTTCTATCTCTGTGCTAAACACTCTTCATGGTATAAAATCTGTTGTTAAAGTTCAAGTGTTTAACAGTTTTGGGTACTAATGCGGAATCAAAAGTTCAGAAAGTTTTAAAATTTCTGTTCACAACACTGTAGTGTTTTATGCTACTGAAGCAGTTTTGAGATTAGGGTTATTTGTGCCTTTTCTCTTAATCTTTTGTAAGCTCAATTTGGATGGATGATATTTAGAGTTGTTTAGAAGACCAAGATCTGATTATATTTGGTTTCTTGAATGATATAGATAGGGTTATGAACTGGAACAAAGGATGGACTTCTTACATCAATAGAGCCAGTTTACTGGTCTTAACTCTCCTGGTTGTATGACCAGCAAATTTTTATTAATCTCTGGATCTGCTTATTAATTTTCTCTTATTTATTCTGCAACTGCATTGTTAGGATTAGGGTTAGCTATCTACATCAACTACCATAGTCAACTACTAGTTCCGTAAATAATTCTGAAGAATTTTCTCTGTGGTTGTGTTTTTGTCCAGTTTCTTAATTGATTTGCTCTTCTTTGTGATAAGTACTGGATTCATAAGCTATCTCTCGGTATCTATTTGCTTGTGTTTGGCTATGATAACACATCTTGATAATGCATGGCAGTATCTCTGTATTTCCACACTTCTCAAGCTAAGCATGTTAAGAGAATTTTGTTTCTTTCAGAAATGAGCATCCCATAGTTCCTGTCATTAGAGAGCACCGGACATTGTCTAAGCTTTTCAACTGTACACTGGGTTCAATTTGTTCACTGGCTAGGCTATCTATGAGGAATCAGAGGTACACATTACATGGGCGTTGGCTCCAGACATCTACTGCAACCGGGCGGCTTTCAATGGAAGAACCTAATCTTCAGGTTGCAGTTATATATACTCATTTCTTTCTTGTATTAGATTATGTAATTCAACAAATTAACTTCATTCTAGTTCTTCACTTTTGTGGATTATTGTTGGGTTTATGCAGTGTGTTGAGCATATGGTTGAATTTACTATGGGTATGGATAAAAATGGTGTTGCTGAAGCTAATCAGTATAATGTAAATGCGCGTGACTTCTTTGTTCCTACTCAGGTAATGGACATATAGCTAAATTACTAAGATGTTTCTGACATTACAGTTGTATATGTTTAGGCATATTCCTCAATTTCAAATGGAAATGAAAATCTGTGCGTCTCTAATGAGTACCTTGTTAAGGTCATTAGAAAATGCAAACTAGAATAAAATAGCTGCTTTGTGGGCCTTTATTGGATTGTCTTCTCTGTACATCCGTTTCAAAGGATCTAAAGCTGCTCTAATTCTTGTTGTAGGACAATTGGTTATTGTTGACAGCAGATTATTCTCAGATAGAATTGCGGCTAATGGCACACTTCTCTAAGGACGTGTCATTAATCGAACTCCTCAGTAAGCCACATGGTGATGTTTTCACCATGATAGCAGCAAGATGGACTGGGAAGTCAGAAGATTCTGTTGCATCATATGAGCGGGATCAGACCAAAAGGTTGGTATATGGCATTCTTTATGGAATGGGTGCTAATACACTTGCAGAACACCTGGAATGCAGTTTGGATGAAGCTGCAGAAAAAATTAAAAGTTTTAAAAGTTATTTTTCTGGTGTTGCTTCCTGGCTCCGTGAAGCAGTTGCATTCTGCCGTAAAAATGGGTAAGATGTTTAGATGTCTTATTGCAAATGGCTTTCTGTGGGATATATTCCTAATGTTTCTTAGACAAGATTTTGTATCTAGGTCTTTCTTTTAATATAAAATATGTTCTGTTTTCAACAAAAAAATTTGTATCTGTATACTATATTTGGATTTATACTTTTCCATCTCTGTTATTAGATAGTTCTATCAATTTCTATCATACAGCTTCTCGTTTGTGTAAAATATTCCTTCCAATTTATGTCCTTATAATAGATGAACTGTTTGTGAACTGAAACATCTTGAAACACAAGAGGGTTTGGCTATGTTCAAATTTTCTTTTCCTTATCAACGCTTATTTTATCTAATTACTTGTGATCCAGCTATGTGGAGACCCTCAAGGGGAGAAAGCGGTTCTTGTCAAAAATAAAATTTGGAAACAGTAAAGAAAAGTCAAAAGCTCAGAGACAGGCAGTTAATTCTATCTGTCAGGTATCATAGTATTTTTGGGGTTGATAATAATTCTGGTAGGTTATGCTACTTCTGTTCTCTGACAGTTGTTATTGGACAGGGATCTGCTGCTGATATAATCAAGATTGCTATGATAAATATATACTCTGTAATAGTTGGAGTTGATGGGCCAGATTCGAGCTCTTTACTTGCAACTAAGTTTCACATGCTGAAGGGACGGTGCCGAATTCTTTTGCAGGTTTCTTTAGAAATTATTTCAGCTTTATTCTCTCCTTTTTCTTGCTTGAACAATTCCCGAGGTTCAAAAGTTCGAGGATACGCTATTGTACTTTATTATAAGTGTCTTATTTCTTGTTAATTTTTATTTTTTGTCCTGCTAACGCATCTAGATTTACTGTTGAATGTTATCTCTGATTTGCATATATTTTTTCATTGAAAATTGATAAGTCACTGTTGCTGACTATCCAGGTGCATGATGAATTAGTTTTGGAAGTCGATCCTCCTGTGATCAAGGAAGCTGCATCATTGTTACAAATAAGCATGGAAAATGCTGCATCGCTCCTTGGTATGCATTATATCATAATTTTTATCTTGAGATTTTGACACTTTGGTATGTATTATATCATAATTTTGTGTCTTGATATTTTGACGCTATGCATTAATTTTAATTGCACCATATGTTTTTCAGTTCCTTTGCAGGTAAAATTGAAAGCTGGAAGAACGTGGGGTTCTTTGGAGCCTTTCCAGGTTGATCCATGTGCAAATGAAATTCTTGTGCTTGATTCTTCAAGTAGCAAAATTGTGCTTGGTGATGAGGGATCAGTTTGACATTATGGTGGGTGAAGTCTGATGACAATTTGAACTCAGTGTTGATTAGCAAGTTTAATTTCTTTCCACATTTTTATCATGTCATCTATAAGGTGAATTATGTGCAGAGATGCCTGGCCTTGTGATCAGCTGAAGCGAAGTAACACATTCTTGACCTTTGGGGAAAAGGGTAAGTTTTGCATGCTCCACTTGAATTGCAGTTCCCCTGTAATCAATTTTCCTTTCAAGCTTTCAGAATTCTGTGACAATGTTCCCATAGCCTTTTTCCCCCCTATCAAAAAGGAAATTTCAACTATATTGTGCTGCAAGATTTTTTCACTATGCCTTTTATTTTTTTTTGTTCTTAGAATTTATCCTCTCATATTTGTGTTTTGTGGTTAGGGCTACTGTAATGTTTTTTACCACAAAAAGGATAAAGCAAACATATATATTGTCATTGTGCTTCTTCTTTTTTTTTACCGTAAAAAACTTCAGGAGAGGGTTCAGGAATCAAACTAATGGTCACCTGCCATTACCTACATTTATACCATTAGAGGCAATGGTCCTTTTCAATTTTTGTCAAATATTATTACAGTATATAATAGGGAGAAATTACCTTTCTTTCTTAACAGAGGAATATATTCCTGTTTCTGTAGGTTTTTCAAAGATTCATGTGTAATTCTTACCACAACGTTGCATGACTAGAAATAATTTTTCCTTGTTGCAGGCTTGCAGTTGCATGCTCTCAAGTGTCAACCACATAGGTGTGGAATCATCATGAGAGCCAAAAGTTAATCAACAAGATTGATATGGCGATTATGCCAATGTTTTTCCTATTTGCGGAATAGATGCCTGTTTCTGTGAGCTTTTAGAGATGTATGCCTAGTTCTCACTGTAACGTTACATGATGAAAGATTGATGTGGAATGATCCTATGATCCACAAAGTTAAATCAACAAGATTGATGCATGTGACGGTGAGTCCCTATTTCCACTTATATGTGTCAATTTTAGGTTTACAGCACTTGTCAGGCACGTTAGCCTAAATGGTATCTCTCCCTCTTTTGTTATGGAACTGTGTTTTATGCATCATTATAAACCTTGAATTGATTAGATAATTGCAAATCATTATCAAATATTTTATTATTAAAATAAAAAATAAATTGGAATTAGTGTACCTGTTTATTACACTATCACACTGTCTTTTTACAGGGACTTATCATGTTAAATATTAATATTCATACGTGGCCTATCTCGGAGACTTTACTAAAGGAGTGCAGTTTACCAATATTCATACCACACATCCTTATCCATCAAATTTAGCAAAGGATAGGCTGTTATTCCCATGATATTGCTTTGATATTGTTGGTATTCCTGTCTTCTTTTGCTCTCACGTTCACTCAGTTTGCCATGCTACTTTTAGAACAATAATCTTAATAGTTTGGAGATGACTGTTCTGACCATTGGTGATTAATGAGTAAATAATTGGGTAAATTGAATCTATTGACACTAAGTTATACATGCTTATTTGGTTTTTTGCAATTACGTCTTGAAATTCTAATCTTTAGTTATGGTTACAAGGTATTCAGTCCACTCAGATTTGTGGAAAGTTGAAAGTGAAAGCTGACTAGCCATGATCAAGTTACTTCTAGTACTAGTCATCACAACAATGATATAAAGAAGAAAAAGAAGAACAAAAGTAGAAAATAAAAATGAAATTTAAAGAAGAGGTCTTAATAATGCCATTGGATTAGTGATCTAGTCGTTGAGTGCCTGCCTCGTGTTCAAGAGATTAGCGGTTCCAAAGTCCCTTTCTTCTTTAAACATTTTTGAATTACCAAAAAAAGGAAAAAACATTTTTGCTGCTATTTGAATTTGATATCCTAAATTGTGGTATCTGTGGGAGGAAATGCACGATGGTGGCTAAAGTCTAGTGGAGAACTTAGAAATTATAGTCACTACTCATAGGGGTGGCCACGGGCCGGTTCCGAACCGGAACCGGGTCGAACCAGAACCGGAACCGGGTCGAACCAGAACCGGAACCGGAACCGTACTGTTTACGGTTCAAGTTCGGTTCAAAATTTTTTGAACCGTGAACCGGCGGTTCCGAACTGGAACCGCCGGTTCAACGGTTCCGAACCAGATTGTTACAAAAAATATATATATATATATATATATATATATATACATACATACATATACATACATATTACTACTACTACTACTATAATATTATTATTATTATTACTCTATAATTATTATTAATAATAATATTATTATTACTACTCTCTAATTATTATTAATATTATTACTACTACTATTAGTATTATTATTGTTATTACTCTCTACTACTACTACTACTACTATTATTAGTATTATTATTACTCTCTAATTATTATTACAACTACTACTACTAGTCGTCTACTACTACTACTACTACTACTACTACTACTATTAGTCATAGTTTTAAATAACGGCCGTTACGTTACGTAACGGCCGTTATTTCTAGGTTTTTTGCCTCTCCATTACGTTATTCACCGTTATATAACGGTTATAAAATTTTGTATAGGTAACGGCCATTACGACCGTTATTTATCAGTCGCGGCCATTACCCACTGCGACAGACCGCGAAATAACAGTTATTATTATTATTATTATGCTTTGAA
>CATIWK010246437.1:0-10466 GCA_949634005.1 Mallotus japonicus
GCTAAACACCCTAGAGTGGGTCATGATAAGAAAAGTACAATCATTAGTATCTCATAAATTGTGAAAGAAAATTTTAACTAATTAAATTTTTGAGTTGTACGTTAAGTCTAATTGGCTTGGAGTCACTGAAGATGTTCAGTAATATGACTTTATGGTTGCAGCTGCTAGACTCGAGACTGTGAGGATTTTACTTCTAAGATATGGTTGCAAGATATGGTATCTCGAGGAGCGTGTATATAACTGGCATGTAGGACCTTCTCGATGATGCATTCCTTCTTCAATTCCAGTCTCAATAATGTGGAGCTCTGATTTGACTAGTCCAGAGCTGAGAGAGGCATTACAGGGTACAATGCCCCAATTCTGCTTGAGCATTCCTGAGACTATTATTAATACATTCAGGAGAACCTCCTGGAGTAGGATCCTATAGATTTGGATGAGGTATGGTTCCTATCACCCTCTTCCTTTATTATTTCTCTTGTTATCATCGATAACATTTGCTCCTCTCTTTTACAGGTTGAGGGAGTTGGTTCTTATGCTGATGATGAAACTTTGGGGAGGAGACTGAAACTGAGCCAAGGACTGAGCACGGGGTTGAGCATGGATCTTATGCTTAGTATATTAGGACTACTCGAGGTGAGGCTTCCACGAGTGCTACCTTTGGTGACATCTCACTCCTAGAAAGATCGATGTATTATTGGGCTCCTACGGTTCAGACTTCTGTTGAGCAGCACATGTATTTTGATAATACTCAGCTTCCTAGCTTTTCACCTCCTGATGCCTCTCATGTAAGTGCAATTGATTATTTTACATATACAAACTAAAGACTTAATGCTTATGTTAGTAATATATACAAGTTCCCCGAACGCAGGCAGAGTACCTATACGGACTTACCTCATCTTAAAGGTTATTCACCATGCAGGTCATAGACAGTTGGAGAGTAAGTATTTTAAAATAAAAATGCAAATGTATGCATGTTATATATGTTATGCATGACTCTAATTATTTTATAATGCAACAGAGCAATGCCGGGGACTTGGAGCGCGAGAACGAGAGGCTTCGTCGGTAGCTTAGAGACTTGGGCTTCGATGATTATGGTGCTGGGACTTCGAGTGCTAGAGATCCTGATACCATTTATCAGCATAATGACCCGACTGGAGGATGGAGTCCCTGGCCAGATACGGGAGCTCAAGATGACTGACTACACTTACTGGATTATCTTATGTTTTCTTTCCCTATTACTTTCCTGATTGACTTTCTAGTGTACTTGTGTTTTACTATTTTACTTTTTTTTTTTACCATTGTTGACACTTCCATGTACGACTAAACTACCTTTCAAACTTTGAGTGAATTCTACTTCTAAAGCCCTTTCTTTGAATCAAATAAAAAAGATAAAATAATTAGATAATTAAAAGAATAAATAGATAGGACTTTTATCCATTTGTCCAATTATTTATCCTTATCCTATCATTGATGGGTTTCCGTAAGTATACGGATTCGTACAAGTAGTAATTAAATATCGATCCCACAGAGATTGCAGACTGTCTACTGTAATACTAATTGTGTAGGTTTGTTTAAACAATGAAAAATGGTATTTTGAATTAAACTAAAATTAAACTAAAATAAAACACAAGAAATCTTATTTAAATAATAATCAATTAAAAGAGCTAGGGTTCTTATTACCAATTCAACCATTACTAAAGATCAATTAACTCCTAAGACATACTTAACCTTAATCCAATTTAAGGGTATTTAAAGAATTATAGACGTTCCTCCAAGACAACCCTATAATTAACCAAGTAATTTGACATCCTTAGATTTATAGCTCTCGCATACTAAGTGTTCGGTTTACCCAGTTTAAGCACAACCCCTAATCAATATTAGCCACTTAAATGTTTCTCAACTAAGAAAGCACCTAATAGGTTATTGCCTTAATCCAATTCAACCTATCTCTCGAATCAGTTTTTATTGTGTAAATTCAATCAAAGGGTGATCAGTCCTATAAAGACATTAAGTTCAACAATAACCAAAGGATTTAGATTTATGGTTTAGGTTTAATTACGATTATCACATGGTTGAGTTGTAACAAGAACCCTAACAAAGAATTTAGCCGTGCATGTTAATTGTAAAAGAAAGAGATGAAGAATTAAAGAAAATAGACATCATTATTAATCTAAAATATGAAAGAACAATATCCAAAATCAAGAGAAACCCCCTGAAATAGCAGCCTATGAATCTTCAAATCTCTTGTTCTCAATCTTCAACAAACATGAACAAACAAGATCCTTGTTCTCTCTAACTTGAATAATAAAAAATAAAAATATGACATAATGTTTCAATGCCACACTTGAAAACAAAATCGGGCAAGGAAGAGATTAAGAAAGGCTGAATTGCATCGCAACAAAGTGCAGATTATATGTTTCAATGCCACACTTGTTATTTCGGGGATCCAAATCCAGACCAAAAGGTAAGTCCCTGGCAAGAAGGATACTTTCCCAAGCCAATGCAAATTCTGGAGAAAGGTTTGAATTAAAGGGATCTTCAAAGAGCCATGAAGGGCCAAAAATTATGGGGAGAAAAGGACATTACAAATTATCTTGTCGGCCTTTGGGTTGTATAAAAAATAAAAGAATTCTTCAAATGATGTGTATTTACACTCAAAGGATGAGACCCAAGGGGCATAACAACCTATAGACTGAAAAGCTGGTTTCATTGGCCGATTCATGATATCTTGAAAGTATGAGTTGAACTAGACTTGAGCAATCCAGATTGGCCCGAGTCTGGATTTGAAGTCATTTCTATCCTTATCGGGCACTAGGTGGTGCATACCCCTATAAAATAAACTCAGAACAAAAGGGCTAAGTGCTAGTTTTCTCCCATCGGCCAGAGCTATTGCTAAAGGGAGGAATTCCTTCGTTACTTTTATGGAGCTAGGACAACCTACAAATCTGCAAAGCCAATATAATAGAAAGGCAACATGTTCGGCTTTATCAGGAACAGGGTTAGACTTCATGTTCATAATAATAAAAGGGTCGTAGCTTACATGTTCCTTTTTAAATGAGATATTGCACCAAGAGACATCGGTCTTAAGTCTGGGGCTAACCTCCTCACCAAAAGGGTTAAGGCCGAACAGAGTGGCTAAGTCTAACAATGTAATCATCATTAACCCCTCTCTAAACACAAAAGCGTTGCAAGACCGAGACTAGAAAAAGGATAAGGCCAACAGTAAAGGTTTGTTAATTGACACCTCAGTCCTAAAAAAGTGAAGCATATCATAGATGCCTATTTCTTTCCATAAGGAGAGAATGTAGGTTCTAATCGAGCGTGCCAGATTAGATATTCCTTTGAAGGATTCGGATAAGACCTAATTGGGATATTCTTGTTCCAAAGCATCATATTATTAGGCCGATTAAACCTAGGAGGATCATTTTTCCTAGAGAAAGGAACAAACTCATCTACCCACTTATCGTCCTCAACGGGTACTGGGCCTAGGATAATATTGTTAGGGCAATCGGGATATTTAAGTAATACCTCTGGTGCAGCAGTAGAGGTCTGGATGATATTGTTAGCTCTCTCCAAACGAGCTAAGGGATCGGCCTTGTGGTCGATTGACAAAGAAGTTGCTTTCTTTGACTTCCCCATTAAGATTCGATGCTGCAGACTGCAAATGGAATCGATCAGAAGTGTAATAGACCGATTGAACATAATGCAAAGAGAGAAGTAGAACTTTGCGAGAATTCTTGGAAGATAAAGATTGGACCGCTGAGTGCTAGAGAGAGAAGCTCTGATGAGAGAGAGAGAGAATTTCTAAACAGCAAGTAGGTCAAATGATTGAGACCTCTTCCCTTTTATTGGCGTGATTTCGGGTAGTTGAAAGGGAACGACGAATGACCAAAATACCCTCATTCAGGCGATAAGAAATTTGGAGTTACAGTTTGGGCGCGTTGGGCCAGATCATTTCTAAATGGGCTTTGGGCTTTAGTAAAGGCAGAATCAGGACCTCAGGCAGGGCCTCAGACACTGATCTTGGGGGGGATTGTTTGTACCAGCCCAAACGGCCCACTTCAGATGACAGGATTTGAGTAGATGGCCCAATTCCACGATATTAAAGCCCACTTGACGTTTCTGAAATGTTGCAAATGATCGGTCAAGGTTTATTTTTGGAAGGAAATGTTCATGCCTTCATTCAAGATGATTGAGGAGACTTGCCTAATATCAAATTAGGAAAGTTAATTGCCCGATTAGGAAGGTTTCATTTTTTGATTTGTTTCCTTAGTTTAAATAGGTAGGTCTTTATTTGATTTTATTTCCTTTTATAGTCGGGCTGCAAGGCCTATATAAGTTGGAACTCTAGTATTTGTAAACTCTCTACATATTTTTACACAAATTCAATATAATTATCAGTTCATTCTCTTCATACTCGGTGTCTACACTTCCTTTAGATCCCTGTGATCATAGCTTTCCGATGAGGCTAGCCTCCTGTTTAGTTCAAATTAGACAGGTTAGAAGGGACTTGGATTTGTTTCTTGCCCCTGTCACCACCATGAGCTGGTGATAAAACCATTCCATCTTCTACCCATTTTTGTGATATTGTAAAAGGCTTACACGAACCCATTTCAAACAATCAAAAGGTGCTTGAGCCGATTCTTTTATTTTTAAGGCCGAACAACTGTTCAAGCCTTAATGGAAGACTCGACTTTACCACCGGAAATTTCCGAAGCCATAGCTTGTAGAATGGGTGTCCAGCTTACACTTTTCATGCAGCTCAAGGATGTGATCTTCGAATCTGATTGTCTTTTTATGATTCAGAAATTAAACCCCAATGGTGAGGATTTGCCTTTGGGTTTAATTCACTCTGATATTCATTTTCTTTGCATAAATTTTATTTCCTTCTCTTTTCATATCAACCTAGATCATGTAACAAGGTTGCTCATGCTTTAACTCATCTTTCTTTTAATTCTTGTAGCTCTATCTCTACCTGGTTTGACGAGTTCCCTAAGGAAGTGGTAGAACACGCTTTGTTTGATTTCTCCTTGCTTTAATATAATGTCTTTCTCCAAAAAAAAAAAGAAAAAAGAACAGGGTAGCACTTCAATTGCAAAATTATTACATATCTCAAAATTAATTTCTGAAAGAAACACCTAAATTCTTTCCCAAATTCTCCACTTAGAGCTTTCAATTACCTAATCCATCTTCAAATTGTTTGATTTCTATTTAATAAATTTATGGTGGCTTAAATAGCAAGTTTCCCCTTCAACTTGCGCGTGATGGACAATTGGCTCTATAACTTTTTTTTTATGTGATGGATTAGATTCAATTTATTGTAAAAAGTGATCATTCTCGTATAAATATTTGGAAGAAACTGTAAATGTTATAGAGCTAATAGGTGAGAAAAAAATTAATTTATTTTACGCTAATTATCTATTGCCTGCAAATTCAATACCCAACTTCGCATTCCAACAAATAATGGTAGCTTGGTCAATTCCCAAAGGAAGAAAATTTTAGGAAGCTAGGTAAGGTGGGCCATTATGTCTTAATAGAAATTTTCTTCTAATCTCTGAAAAAATTAGGGATCATTTGTTTCATAAAAAATCAAGATGAAAATCGGAATCAAAATGAGTGATTTTGTTTTCTAGTGTTTGGTTCTTTATAATTTTATATGGGAATGAGAATGGATTCTCCTATTAATGGAATCCACCATTCCCCTTCTGAGGGTCAGACTGATTTTTCATATCCGTAAAATCAAGTCAAATTAATTATAAATGCGTTAAAATTTTAAATATTGTACTCTATTATTAAAAATTATGAAATATAATATTTTTGAAAATAATGAAATAAAATATATAAATTCATAATAATTATTATTTAATATATTTTCATATATTATTAAGATTGATTCCGATTTCGATTTTCTTGTAAACCAAATATTTTGTTAAAATTTTCATTCCATTTATGATTCCCTATCGTTCCAATGCCGATTCCGATTCCGGAGTATAAACCAAATGATCCCTTAGAGAAATTGATGATGTCTAGATATTAAGTTCAGAAACCGGTAGTATAATCCCAAAATCAATAAGAGGTTTACCAACCAAATAGTTGCATAGCTAGACGTATTTTTTCTTTAAAAAAAAAAAAAAAAAACTTAGAATGAGAGTTTTACCTCTACGGTGATCAGATATTAAATCTATAACTTTTTAATGTCAGGAAGGAATTTTTTTGTTATTTGACTACTGAATAATAGTCCATCAGTAACTTGTCAATAAAAACAAATAGCATAAGAAAACTCTATCGTATTTGACTTGGTTTTGTGGGTGTAAATTAGAATTGAGTTGGTGAAATAGGATTATTAGCTTTTTGAAATTAGAAACTGAGTTGGTGAAATAGGATTATTCGCTTTTTGAAATTAGAAAGTGAGTTGTTGAAATAGGATTATTAGCTTGTGGAAATTAGAATTGCGTTGGTGAAATAGGATTATTAGCTTGTTCGTTTTTACGATTCTGTTATGTGTTATCTAGGTTATTATTGACAAGCAGCTAAGTTATTTGAAGTAAATTTGATGGAAGAAATCATTTCATTTGCAAATAATTTTTTACTTTCGATATGCAGATAATTACCTTTGAATTTATTTGTTTTAGTTACAATACAAGTAATTATAATAAAAATTTAAATAAATTTTATTATAATTTCATTTGAACCAAACTAATAAAATTTTGCAACATTAATGTATTGGCACCACAATTGGTTCATTGATAATTGAATTCACTTTTTGGACCATCTTGGTTTGAGAAGAGTAAGCATCATCGGACTTGTAGAAGAGGTGCAACACCTTGCTCATAGTCCAAAACACATCTTTGCAAGCTCTTGGAATCTTGCTTCCTTTCTTTTGGAGCACCATTCCTAGCAGTGCTCTCCTATGACTTTCTATCATTCTTGACACCTCTTCCTGAGCATCCTCTTTTGTTACAGCACCGCAACCATGAACTACTTGTAATGACACACTATTTAGTTTTCCTTGTGAACCTTCTCTCTGCAAGTAATAAATAATAATTAAGTTTATATAATGTACATACAATAAATATGGAAGCTCCTATATGTAAATAAAATTTTACCAACATTTGTCTTCTACAACTATGTCTTCTTACCTTTGTATGTATAACTAGCCACACATGTTTCTCTATTTGATAACAAATGATTTATGCATTAAAGAAATGATACTTCAAAGGTCAATTTGGAATGAAATTTGATTTTTTTTAAGCATATATTTGTTATGTGCCTAATTATTTATGGTTTTTGCAATTTTCTTTCTTCTCCTTTCTGATTTTTATATATCTTCTCTATCAACTTATACTGTAACTAGGAAACTTAAAATAATAATAATAATAACTTAGACTATAATTTCGAAAAGGGTTATCATGCATGTAGTTAATATTCCTTTAAATTTTCTTTCAAAAAAAAAATATTCCTTTAAATTTAGCCGCAAATTATGCAAGTAACTATCAATTTTTTTCTCATATATATTTTTGAGGGAATATTTTCATTCTTAGTTTTAGTTAGGATTTGTGAGCTTGATGGGGTATGTTTGGCAGTTTGGGAATGTACAAAAATTACAAATAATGGTCATGATATAAAATCCCATGTGTGCTCCCGATATGAAACTCCATCAGAGGTTGAGATTAATTACATTGCATTAAAATTACAAATTCAATAAAAAAAAAAAGGGTGGTAAAACTAATATTTATATAATCTTTGTAAATATTTTGATTTTTACAGTTATTTTTGTTAATATTAGTAAATTTTTTGTTTATTATTATTCAACTCACAATCCATCCAACTTATAATGAATATGAAGACATAGTTGTTAGTGCAAGTGACGAGAAATTGTAGATTGTCTTAATTAAGGTCTCGAGTTCGAGTCTTATATACGGAAAAACATAAACTATGAGAGTTTTATCCTTTTAAAAGGTTCACCAATTTGAACTTCAGAATAGTCTGGCTCATATAATTACTAGATACCGGAATCATAAAAAAACAAAAAACAAAAAAAAAAAAAGAAAAAGGAGAAAAAACCTTTACCTCAACGGTTACACGATCATTTGTGAGCCTCCCAATCATACTTATGTGGATGAATAGATTGTTGTATTCTTGGCTTGCAATGACTTCCTCGGACAATGTATGCCCCATCAAATAAATTGATATTAGAATAATTGGTCCCAAAGCAAATGAAACATATCCAATTGATAAGTACTCATACATTGTCGGCACTGTGTGGTTCTGTGCCCATTCTGCCTCCACCAACATCATCTTCAGCATTGTTATCCACTACACACCAACACCTCCAATTCTTATTTATCAAAACAAGCAAGTAAAGAAAAATGGTAAAGTTAAATGGTTTCAGGCACCTACAATTTCAAATAAGTGGTTTTTGACGCACCGTCCCTGTTGTTTTTTGGCCTTATCAGCAAGCTCATTAATGGTACCATATATTGCATTAAACAGGATCTCTACATCTCTAGACTTGAACTCGATAGCTGAGTGATCATCCCATCTGCATTTCATCAAATTTCTTGGTAATTTTATTCATCATATATCCAAAAATTTCAATACCAACGGAGAATTAATTATATACTTTTCAAGCAATGCAATAAGGTTCACTTGTTCTTCTATGGAACCGGCAAAGTCAAAGAAGTCATCAACAACAGTAGTTTTTTTTCCCAGGAGGCACGAGCATCAGCGTGATCAGGATGAAAAAGATCGGAGGCAATTGCAAAATAAGCATATCTAATCTTCTGCCTTGCAAACTTGAGCTGGTCGATCCTATATTTTTTGACCCATCTGTTTCAATGGAAATAAAATTCAGTCATTTCAAGAAATTGATTTGGCCTGTCGAAGATTCTAGCCTACTTCGAGTATATTAAAGCAACGGTTATATTTATGATATTTTTTAAGTATTTTACACTTGATCAATAAAAATGCTATATATGTTCATATACCATAAATCTGATGTAATATACTCGGAGTAAGAAAAGTAGTAAAAAACAAAAAAAAGTACCCCTCAAGATGGTCGAGTTCTTTCTGCTGCATGGACTGACACAAGTTGAAATCTTGGAAAGAAAATGTCAGGAGATCTCTGTTATCCACGTTGCAAACTCTAAAAAAGCAGCAAAACATGATCTTGAGGTTGCTTTTAATAATAAGAATTTTGCTTCTCTAACTATGTGGCATGGAAACCAAAACATAAAAACTAGACAATGTGAAAATAGATATAGAAAAATGAAATATGTAAATATTAAAAATATAAGAGTGGATAAATAAATATTTAAAATATAAAAAATATAAATATAAATTTAATATATAAATATTGCAAATTTTATTTATTACTATAAATCAATATTGTAATTATAAATTAATTTGTTTTGTTAAGAAAAATATAGACATTTTACATTTTATCTTCTGTTTAGGAAAAAAAACTAAAGAAATGTATTTTTTAAGTTGAAAATGTATTTCCAAATTTTTTTAATTTATAGAAACAGTTTCAAAATGTTTCTACAACTTGGTTGAAGTTTCAATGTTTTTTTCAAAACGTGAAAAACTCTAATGATTGAAGTTTCTATGAATATGGAACTTTACCTGTAAGATGTTTTAATCAGTGAAATATTATTAACATCGTAATGCTCAATATAATTTCGGGTTGCGAATCGCTCCAAACTGGCATGGGGATGGGTTAGAGCATAATCCACCTGAACAAAATGAGCAAGTTCAATGTTTCTTTGTATATGAACATGTACAACAAACTTGATGCAACTTGTAGTCAATTTTTGTATTACCTCTGCATGTAGACTTCTGTTCTGAATCTGCCCATTCACTATCATCTCTTTAAGATAAGTGCTTGTCCAATCATGGATCTTATCAAGAACGTGTTCATTTTGCATTATAGTCATTTGTGAAGCCTTGTACAGTTCTAAAATAGATCTTATGTCCTTTTCATGTTCAAGTGCTGAATGGAGAAAATTTTGTTGTTTCTCAAAACCTGACAATGCATCTGCAGGATATATATTACAGTGGTAATTAGTCATGCATTCACATGTACACAATAATTCAAAGAGGCCCAAATGCTTTGGTAAATTAGTGTTCACCTGATGAAACTTCATAACCATTTTGCCTCACGAGTCGAAATACTATGGCACAACACTTTGTGTCTGAAAAGATTTCTTCACTCCCTTGTTTCCAGCATCTGAATTCACCAGCAATGTGTCAAATTTTTTCTGTTTACATGTTACAAGGTTAATGGATGTTAACTGATGTGTAACCATTTGAGAAATTACCAGTACACTGTTGAAATCATTATTAATATCTAGATGAAGTCAAAAATTGGCTAATTTTAGTTGGTAGCACACTTTAGTTTACAAATTTAGGCAAATGTTTGGTAGCACACCATGGTTGACAAATTAACCAATTTTAGTTGAAAAACA
>CATIWK010246671.1:0-10571 GCA_949634005.1 Mallotus japonicus
TATGGATTAGTTCAAGAAAACATTAAAATAATAATAATAAAAGAAAAAGTTTATAAGATTCTGATTGGTTTAGATGTAATGTACAGAAGATGATGAGGATGATCTCCACTAGTCCTTTGGGCAGAGAAGCATTTCCTTAGAACATTCACATTCGTTTACACTCTACATAGTGTAATGAACATATTACATTATCATTTTATTATCCCATCATTCATTCACTTTTGTTCGCTATGGATTACATTTTTTATTCATTCACTTTTGTTCGCTATGGATTACATTTTTTTTTTCATAGATCAAGTGGTTAATTTCCAATACCACAAAGGGAGAAAATAAGGAAGGTAGGGGGTTCGATCCCTGGTTTCCTCGATTGGATGTCCACATCTTTTACCACTTTAGCTACTCGTGGAGGACCTATGGATTATACTCAAAAAAGTATAATAGCCTGAACCGCCTAAATCCACTATCAAATCACATATTTATTTTAATAATTCCTTTACATATTTAATTAAAACTAATTATATTTACGTACGAAAAATTAGATTAAGGAAGATTAAGATATATAATTGCTAATATTTTTGTAAAATATTAAAATTTTTAATATAAAATAATTTAAATATTTTTAATTAAAATTTTTTAATAATTTTTAAAAATTACATAATCAACCTTAATTCAAAACAAACATTTGATTCAATCTCGATAATATACAACATAATTTTGGCAAAATATAAATATAAATAATAAAATTAAAAACACTAATTTTAATTGTTATTGCCCCCGAATCGTTCCCAAATATAGATATAAATAATAAAATTGAATAATATTGAAATTGAGAGTAAAATTAAAGAGGGATATTTATAATTAAAATTTTTATTAAATAAAATTAAAAATAAATTAAATTAAAAAATTTATCTTTTTGAACGTTGGCATCAAGTGACCCTTTTTTCTTATATTACAGTTGCTAATGAATAAACTTATACAGCTTTTTTTTGTTACAAATAAAAAAGGAAAAGTACAAAACTTACCTGTAAAAAGGCTGTCATTATGCGTGTAATACTCGTGATACGCATCATGAGCGTTACACGCCTACAACGATGAGAGTGTTATAAAGTGAGTGTCATGCTCCTCATTACACGCCCATAACACTCTCATTGTGGATGCCCTTGCGCTCAAAAGCCACATGACATGGTATTTCCAAGTCACGTGAATTAATGCCATCCACGCATTTCCCAGTCAAATACTAACATAAAACAAATATTGATCTTTCACACGCGCTCAATCTCTGGGGCAACCCCACGCTTCACCACAGGGTAGAATCTAAATCAGCATTTCATATAAATTTTATTTTATTAAAATCAATTTATTTAAATTTTGCATTGGCAAATTTATTGTTAGTTATTAATAATTATTATCAATTTGTGTAATATGTGTGCAACAAATTAATATATTTTGTTTAATTATTTTTAAATACAGATAAAATAAAATAATTAAAATAAATTAAAGTCCACTTTTATTTAAATTTTTTAAAAACATAAATAAAATTAAATAATTAAATAATTCTAATAAATGAAAACTATAATTTGATTAACTTCTCTTTCTAGATTAGAATTCATCTTATTTAAATTTTAGTTCTGTATTCCAAGTAATTTTTATAAAGTAAAAATTATAAAATAATCAAATAATTTTCAGAAAAATATAAATTTATTTTAATTTAACTTTATGCTTCTTTTATAAGAATTTTAAATTAATGGCACATGATATAAATTTAGTAAATATTTTTTAATTTTAATATATATGTATCATATGCATTATTGCATGTAAAAAAATTAATATTCATAAAATTAATGTAACAAATTTTTTCATGGAAAATTAAATAATTTATAGTTCATATCTATGAAAAGAAGTCAATTTTAACCAGAAAATTTTCTTTACTTTTAAACGTATTATTAATATATATAAGTAACCAAATGTTTGTTTTGGGAAGAGTTTTAAACCCCAATTAATTCACATTTTAAAATAGTATTTAAAAAAAAAGTTAATTGGCATAGAAACAATAAATTTGTCAGAACTTCTAGATCTATATTAATATTACTATTTTCCAAAAGCATAGAAACAATAAATTTTTAAAAAAAAATTTCTTCAAAAAAAAAAAGAAACAATAAATTTTAAAAAATTGATTCTCAAATAGTAATGCTAAGTTTAGATGAATACAACTAGTCTTTTCCTTGACAACACCTCCCAACTAATTACTAAAAGATATTGCGTATATATTACCCGGAAATCACAAGATAACTTTGTTTTTTATTTATTTTATTTTCATTTTACTTTTATTATTATTAATGAGAGTGTATTAAATCATTTAATAATAGCTTTTAATAAAGTAAAATTCATTGGTTTCAAAAAAAATAAATAAATAAAGTAAAATTTATTTAAAAAAAAAAAAAACCATAGACTACACCTATATTACTGAACCAAATATAAATAAAATACTTCTTAAATAAATGAAATCCACAAAGTGAACTAGCGAAAATTGATATATTTTTATTTAAAATTTTAAAAATAAAATAAAATAAAATATTTAAATTAATTATTTAATTCTAATAAAATGAAAACTATAATTTGATTATTATTATTTTTTTTTGAAAAAAACTATAATTTGATTAATTATTTCTTCCTAGATGGGAATTCATCTTAGTTAAATTTCAGTTCTATATTTTAAGTTATTTTTTTTAAAAAAATAATCTTCAGAAAATAGAATTTTCTTTTAATTTAACTTTATACTTACAAGAATTTTAAATAAATGGCACATGATACAAATTTAGTAAATATTTTTAAATTTTAGTATATATATATATATCATACAAAAAGAAAAAGAGGTATGAAATAGCCAAAACAGATGCGTTAGAGGGACAACAAGTGATTGATATTATACCTATATATATATATATATATATTATTGCATGTGCAAATAAAAAATTAATATTCATAAATTAATGTAAGAAACCATTTTCATAAAAAAAATATAATCATTGGTATTTTATATTTACGAAAAGAAGTCAATTTTAATTAGAGATTTTTTCTATGCTTTTACAAATATTATAAATTTTATTATATTAATTTATATATAAGTAACCAAATGTTTGTTTCGGGATACATAAAACCAGAGTTCTAAACCCAAAAGATTTTTTTTTTTTAGATTTTTTTCCTTAAAAGCTATAAATTTTAAAAAAAAAATTAATTGGCGTGATGCAAATTTGTAAGAACTTCTAGATCTATATTAATCTTACTGTTTTTTTTAAAAAAATAGAAACAATAAAAATAACACAAAATTTGTACTAAAAAATATATATATATATTTTTGAGAAATTACTAAAACCATTTTAGAAAATTGCTTCTCAAATAGATATGCTAATTTTAATCTTTTAGATTCTTCTAAATGAATAGAACTAGTCATGTCTTTGACTACACCTCCCCAACTAACTAAAATACATATATTGCCTATATATTACCAGACCAAACTAAACAAATTTAGCACTAAAAATATTATTTTTCTCAAAATATATATATATTTGTTAATTAAGCCTATTCCAATCAAGAAAATTGCAACCAAAAATCAAGATTCTAGTATCCCATTTTTTTCTCTACACCATTAGTCCCTAAGCAGTCACCAAAAAAATTGTTGGAACAATACCATAAAATCCTCCCCAAACTTGAGATTATAAATAAATACCCTATATCATTACATTAATATAAATACAACCCTATTCATTACATTAGTACCCACTTCTTCAAACTCTATATTCAATCATCAGGCACACCAACAAAGAAAAAAAAAAGAAAAGAAAAATTAGTGCCCACCATTTTAATTTTGTTCAATTCTTAACAAAATTAAAATGGCAAGAAGCAATGTCACCAATACAGTTTTTGTTGCAATGGTTGTGATGTTGGCATGTTTTGAGGTTGGAGAAGCTTGGCTTTGGCCATGGCAATGGTCCGCCTATTCGGTCACTGAGAGCGCTTGTTATAATAATTGCTGTGCGAGATGTACACTTACTAAAGACCCTAGCAAATGCAGGGAAACCTGTGTTGCTGCTTGTTTGGATTACAGTGGACTCAGCAAAGCTCCAACACCGTCACCAATGCCTTAATTTTATAAGTATAATTAATTTTTTAAAAAAATGGAATTCAAAATAAATTTTATGTTCTAAAAATCTAATATTTATTTTATTTTATTTTATAACGAAAGAGGAAGAAGAGGGGAAATTATTTAAACATTTTAGATTCATTTATTGTCTGTTTCCTAATTACTAAGAACTAATAAATATGTTTTTTTTTTTTTAATTCAGTCACCTGTATGTTGTTAGTTAAATTTCAATGAAATTTCAGATTTTGGCTACCATATATGTGATTGTAATTAATTTGATTGTAATATTTATTGAAATTAATGTTCCATGTTTATTTTGGAACCATATGATGGAAATCAAATTAATAAATTTTCTAATTAAAAAAAATGTGGAGAGAGATATCATATCCTGTAATTTAAGATTTTTTTTAATTAAATTTTGCAGAATTCACAGAAAATTCTCCGTTTTGGCTTGCATTGAATCACAAACAAAACCTCTGGTCTGTCAAAAGAAATATATTAATATCAATGAAAATCTGTGAAATATTATTATATTGAAGATTAAAAAAATCCCAGAAAAATAAGAAGAAACTATATACAGATGAACTCTTATGATTAAAAAAAAAATTGCCATAATGACAATTAAGACATCATCAAAAACAAATTAGCTTTAAGCTTATCTATCTAATATCTTTGTGGCATATGCTCACATGCGTGCCCTATGTTAACTATGAAAATAGATATTTGTGAAAGCTTTTATATATGATATTTAAAGGTTCTAATTGATTTCAGCTGTTTATAAGCTAATTGGAGTTTGATTTAATAATAATTTATTTGAATTTATATATTAAAATGTGTTTAATAAAAATGAGTCAAATTTAAATTGTACAAAATTTTACTTATTAAATTGGGGAACAAGTTCGAATAAAAATTTGTAAATCAATTCATGGTTTTAATGTATTAATAGATTGATATTGGATATGTAATATATAAATTTTATTCATAATAAGTATAAGCATATCTAAAAATATATTATTAGAATAAAATTATAATTTATATTAAATACATTGTAATCTATTTAGTACATCATTTCTTTTTAATTTTTTAATAAATAATTTTCATTTATAATTTATATTTTTCAATTTTTACTCTTATGAATAATTTGAGAATAGTAGTAGCGTAGTGATTAGACTCGAAAATAATGAATTAAATTTGAACTAGTTAAAATTTGACTTGACTCACCTTATTTACACCTCTATAAATATTAATTGTATATATTCTTTATCACATATAATAAAACTATATATATATATATATAATATTCAATGTTTAGAAAAATTGAACAAAATTTAATATCCTTATATATATATTATGCTTAATTTTAAATATTTTAAATATAGATATTTTAATATTTAAATTTAATTTTTATTATATAAAATAATAAAAATATTAGTGTTATATAAATTAAATTTATGAGATGTTTGAATATAACTAAATTATAAGTTGATTTACCAGTGTTATATTACTGGGCATGAGAAAAAATAATCTTCTTGTTAAAAAAAAATAAATAAATAAAAAAATCTTCACATCCATCATAAATAAACACACGCTCTGCAAAAGAGAGTGTGTTTAAAACATCCGAACTTCCCAAGTTTCCCCCCTCCAGTTCCGCGCACGACTGGAGACTCTCCGCACCTTCCCTCTAGTCTCCCTTGCTTTCTTTTCTTGGAAAAAAATTTATTATATAACACTAAATTCTTAAAATATCTTTAGTGAAAAGTAATTGTTAGACATTTATCTTACTAACTATATTTAAATTTTTTAATATTTATTTATTTAATTTTTTTCATTTGATGATTCCAGCATGCCATATCTATATAAACTCTGGCTATTATGAATTTTGAATCCGTGGATCTTATGAGAAGAATAAACTTTTTCTGTATCTATTCTTTTACATATAAAATTCAAGTTTAAAATTTTAATTAAGAAAATTTGAACTTTTCAATGTTTGAATCAACATATATTAGTTATGTCTTAATTTTTTTTATCTAAATTACTCGTATTTAAAATTCACTCAATTTTAACTAATCTGATTTAATCCAAATAATACCACAAAAACGAAAAAATCTTTCAATAATAAATTTAATATGATGCATACATTAAAATTTCCAACCCAAAGCCTGATAATATTAATATAATAATAATAATAATAATACTAATATAATAATAATATTAAAATGAGCAAATTTTCCTCGTTTACTTCATTTAGCTAGACAAAGAAATAAATAAAGAAATCTCATATCCAAGCATCTTCTTCGAATAAAGATATCATCTGATTTCATTTGAGCGCCCAATTCCTATAAATTTTTCTTGCATTGTTAGTCACTATCAATCTCCAGCCATTTCTCACCACATGTTAAAGGCTACATCCCCACCAATTTAGTCTTTGTATTTTTCCATCAATATACACTTACTTGTATTCTAGTATTCAACAATCACGTCTTACTTAATTGTCACTCAGTAGAAAGGTTCATGAAATTTCCTTCTTCTTAATTTACTCTTCTAACAGATTTTGACTTGCTCATGCAACCCCCAGTTTCGATTAATCCCATAAAGTTTTCTTGTTGGAATCATCATTCTTTTTTTTTTTTTTTTTCTTATTACTTGATAAACAGTAGTTCAGCCTTAGCTTTGATTGGTTGTATACTGTATGTATATAAATACGCACTAAGAGTTTGATACATTTTTGTGGTTGTGGTGGGTAGTACTGTTAATTAAGGTAGTTGAGATTTTTGTAAGTTACTGCTGTCACTAATGGAGTTGAAGCTTCTTGATCTTAAATTTGTGTCTTTATCTGAGATACCCCTCATAGCAAGGACATGTTCGAGTTTGCAGCATGTTGGTGGTGTTAGATTCTCTCCGGAGTCTAGTTCTTGCAGAGGTAAAGAAGAATGAATCTTTATCTTTTTCTGTTAGTCTTAGGTTATGTTTTCTTGTATATTTTCCTTAATGTTCTTGTCAATCTAGCAAAACATTAATTCATATCTTTCATTACATGGTAATGTTCTGTTTTGTTCTGTGTTGGAAAGTTCAGGTCCAGTTTCTTTTTGTTAATTAGTTGTTAAATTTGTAGCTTGCATTTAAAGGGTAGCTAAAGAACTAGCATTTCATTTTGCAGAACTTCTCTAATTGAAAGTTTTGGTTTAATTGTTTTGTTGTTTTTTCTGCCATTCTTATGTTTAGGGCTATTTGTGAAGGTTTCTTGTTCAAGTACTTCAAATGGTGCTTATCTGTCAAAGAAGACAAATAATTCAGCTGGCCAAGAAAAACTAGTTGCAGAGAACTATTTATATCGGATTAATGGGACAAATGGTGCTAATTCAAGGCTGTTTTCTGGGAATCTGAAAGTTCTTGATGCATTTGATGATGAGTATGGTGGTGTTGTTGTTGATTCAAGTAGATTGCCAAATAATTCAGATGAATTTGCTTCTTCCCTTCGTCTTTCTCTTTCTCATTGGAAAATAATGGTGAGTCTTGGTTGTTCCCATTCTAGTTCCCTTTTGTTTCTGCAATTTTGTTGCTTTCTCATATGTTTGAAACAAAACCAATCTATGAAATCTTCCTGTTGGTAACTTGTTTGATTATGAACTCTTCCTCGAAGTATCCTGGAGAAAAGTAATATTTCATATGTTCTCGTTCAACTTTAAGGTGAAGCATGTGCTTGACTTTTTGATCCTATCATGTTTCAAACTGGTTCTTTTCTGTTTCTCCAATTCGGAGATAATTGATTGCTTCCTTAAACTACATCTCCCTGACCATACACAGGAGAATTCTGGATGAGTTAATCAAGTGTTTCTGAAATAAGAATAGAGGGGTCTTGTGTTGGTTGTACCTGTTCAGATTCAGAACTTCACCCTTCAATGTGTCAGCTTTTTTCACAATGAAAAGACTTCACTTACAATGTCTGCATAGTCTTAAAGATGCAGAATCCTGGGGCAAATAGAATGGGGATGTGGGTTCAATATACATATTGTTTTTTTTTTTTTGTCTCTCTCTTGATTCATTTGCTTCTGAAAATTAGTTGGAATGTAGAGTGCCTGCAATCTTCAAAGAACTTGTAATCTCACTAAATCGAAGTGTCATGTCATCTTACTGCAGGGAAAGAAGGGGATTTGGCTTAAATTGCCGCTTGAACGATCAGAGCTTGTCCCCATTTCTGTGAAGGTAACACTTCTAGACTCCAAAGTTTAGCTTATTTGATCATTTTCCTTTACAATGAAATATAAGTTAGGACATAGGATAGGACCTCATACTATCTGGCATTCTTCAGCCTGACAGTATACAATTCCTCAAGTGACTCCAGAAATAGATGATGCCTTGATGGTGATCTTGATAATATGTTTACTAGTTCATAATCCATATATGTCTAAGCTGAAGAATTGATTGCAGGAAGGTTTCCAGTATCATCATGCAGAACCAGGATATGTGATGTTGACTTACTGGATTCCTGAAGGACCCTGCATGCTTCCTGCTAATGCTACACATCAAGTTGGGGTTGGGGGATTTGTCATCAATGACAAAAATGAGGTATATTTGTTAGGGATAACAAAGCAATATTACAGATTTCCATTTGAACTCACATAGGAAAACAAAAAGCATCTTCTTTAGCTCCACATTATATCTGTTTATAATTGGGGTCACTTGCAGGTTCTTGTAGTACAAGAAAAATTCTGTGCTCCATCCTCTCTTGGTCTCTGGAAAATCCCAACTGGTTTCATTCATGAGGTAACAAAACCATGAACATAGCAACTCTAAAATGTAATTACTTCGAAAAAAAGAATTATCGATTCATTTTTTCAATCTGAATCAATTGTGTTCCTTGCTGCATCAGTCAGAGGAGATTTACACAGGAGCTGTGAGAGAGGTGAAGGAGGAAACCGGAGTAAGAATCTCTTCATGCATTTTTCTGTAGAACTTGCGTTAATTACCAACGTACACAAGCATTGAAAAATTTAGACAGTGTGTAACCAAATCAAGTTTTTGATAGGGATGTTGATTAGCTTCCTATTGTTTGACTGCAGATTGATACAGAATTCATAGAAGTTGTAGCATTCAGGTAATTACAACAATTCACAGAAATATTTGGAAATGTGATAATTATTGCTTTTAGTTGAAATGAATAATGTCAACATAACCTTAAAAGTGTGATTATGAGAGTTGCATTATTATATTTAGCTCACTAATGATTATCTTCTGCATTGTGTCTAATGCTCCTTATTGCTTGATTTTCAGGCATGTGCACAATTTGGCTTTTGATAAGTCAGATTTGTTCTTTGTTTGCATGTTGAAACCCTTGTCAACTGACATCAGGGTCGACGATCTTGAAATTCAAGCAGCCAAGGTAAATAATTCACTTTCACAGCTTTGTCAAGCAAGCTTTAAGCTGTATATACTTGCATGGTGTTTTCTTGATTGCAAATTTGCTACCTCTTTCATAGCCAACAGATGAAACGATATTTTTGACTTAAATGAATAAATCCTGGAAATGGTTGCATTTAAGGGGCAGAATGAGTGAATTTCTGCAGCTTAAATTATTCTGTAGCACTTCTGGTCTTGTAATCTGCGAACTTTTTGCATAAATTTCGTAACAAAAATGTGGAGAAGGTTGCTTGATAAAAGCATCAAACGGGCTATGATCGTTGGACAACATGACTAGTTTTTATTAATTTTTAAGCATATATATTTTCAATCTTGCAGTGGATGCCTTTAATTGAGTTTGTGAAGCAGCCATTAATTGAAGGAGACAGCATGTTCAAGAAAATCATAGATATTTGCATTTCACGTCTGGGGAAACGTTACTGCGGATTATTAGCTCATAGGTTAGTCTCCAAATTTGATGGAAGGCTATCCTGCCTGTACTATAATGTCGTCGATGACGAAAATGTCAACTGCACTGGCAATTGAAGCCCATCTAAGCATCACTTCATTCAAAATGCTCCACATTTCTTGCTTACTGTTGTCTTGTGGAATGCGTCTATTATTTTCTTCCTTGGTGCGTTCAAGAATAGAAACAAAGAAACTGCGAGAACTGAGAATTAACAGTACAAAGAGTAACACAAGTACTTCATTTCATTTCTACTCTCGTCCGAGCATATTTAACTTTGTAGTTATTGTTAATAGAATTCTCTGCATATAAAAAAAAAAAAAAGTAAATACTGTGTTTTCCGGGGTATCGCAAGCAGATATATGTAACATGTAATTCTGTTTTTGTCTCTCGTTAATTGAATGTAAATATTCTTAATTGTATTGAACAATGTGACTGTTGTACAAGTTTGAACATATAGTCACATCACAAGTTCCTCTGTTACTGGCCTTGCGGTTAGGCTTTCGTAATATGTGGAGGATTCAAGTTGGAATTGTCAGTCAAATGTTAGGCTGCTTGCTACCAGCT
>CATIWK010246688.1:0-13513 GCA_949634005.1 Mallotus japonicus
AGTGGCACTCAAAGTGTTTCCCACACCCCAAAATAATTTCCTCACTATTTTGTCACTCACCCTTTGAGAAAACTTTCCCAAACCTTAAAACTCTCTCACTCTCACAAAGCAAAATTGCTTTGGCTAATTTTTCCCCACAAGTACACCCCTTACAGGAGCTTTTTCTCTCTCACTCTCTATTGCTTGTTTTTCTCTACCTTTTTCGCTCGTCCATCCCTCCTGCTTTCATTCAAGCCTTTATATAGGCATAAGAATTCATAAGGAACAAAAAAAAAATTCTTCTATGGCTGCACCGATTTCGGTGCAGCCTTTTTTTGATTTTTTTTTTTTTTTTTTTTTTCAAATTTGTGGGCTAACGGGTCCCCCACTTGTAGGCGGGACCCACCCAACACCATGTACCAAAAGGCACTTGGCTGATGATGAATCTTTGGAAGATACACAGAGACCCTAATGTATGGGCAGACCCGACGGACTTCAAGCCAGAAAGGTTTCTGACATCTCAGAAGGACATTGATGTTCGAGGTCATAATTTTGAGTTGCTCCCTTTTGGAGGTGGAAGAAGAGCATGTCCTGCGGTATCTTTTGGTCTCCGAATGATGCATTTAACATTGGCTAATTTATTGCATGCTTTCGAAATTTCAACTCCTACAAATGCATCGATTGATATGTCTCCTGGCATTGGACTAACAAATATGAAAGCAACCCCTCTGGAAGTTGTGGTCTCACCGCGCTTGCCTTCTTATTATTTCGAATGAAATGGGATCAATTTACTGGAGAGACTTCCATTAGAAGCAGCGGTTCTTGCCACTTTTAAGATTTGTGATATATATCTCAAATGTTTTAAACTTAGCCAATAAAATGATATATGTGTCATGTGTCACAAATTCAACTTTTGAATAGATATAAAATAAATAAATAAAACATGTGTTATGCATAACAAATCCAGCCGTTGGATGGATGTAATGTTACATTACGTTTATGTTCAACTTTCCATGAATGATGATTATGACTTTTATATTGCAATATTTTTCCAAATAAAGATATGTCACCTTTGTCTACATATAAAACAAGTTTTTTTTTTTTTTTTTAATATTACTCTATGTTTATGTTCAACTTCCATGAATGATGATTATGACTTTTATATTGCAATATTTTTCCAAAAAAAGATATGTCACCTTTGTGTATATATAAAACAAGTTTTTTTTTTTTTTAAATTGGAAAGTCATATGACCTTATTATTGATGAACTGTATAACGAGTTTTAAGGAGTCACTTTTAAAATGAGTGGTAAAAAAATTAGGAACAAAGGTGAATTTTTCCACCGAAGGTTGACGCATTGATGAGGTTAACGCGTTACTGAATAATCATTCTATTTTTTGATAAAGATCATATTACCCTTTTATTTTATTTTTTTGGATCAATTTAGCCACAAAACAATTTAATAAAGGTTAATTAACCCAAAAAATTACACTTGCCTTCTTATTTTTTAATAGTAGACAAAAGACTCCTAAACATTTACAAACACCTTTCGAATGTTTTACTTAGTTAACAATTAGTCTTAATTTGAGTCAAAAATATTTTTTACAAAAAAAAAAAATTAAAATTTTTAAATTATATTTAAACCTATAAATTGTTTATACCATATAAAATTTAATAATTTAATAATATATTATATAAATATATAATTTTTTTTGAAACTATATAAATATATAAATTTAATTACACATAAAATATACATTTTTAATATATTTATGCATTATCTTAATTTTTAAATAACACTCAAATTTATTTACATTTTAAAAAAATAAATGTATATTTAATATGTATATAAATTATTAGACACTTTTTCAAACATATATAGCAATTAACATCAGAAATTTTGTAGCCTATGGTGATGAACATTATGAAACAACTGATGTTCTGTATTGTATTATCAAAACCATTGTACAGAGATTAATATACAACAGATGATAACTAGAGTTAGAGTCACTATACAACTCTAACAATATAGAGAGTAAAGACCATGATCATTCGGACCTGAAAGCAGCAAATCCCTCATTCGAATGTCCTTAATTTCAAAGTGATTAGGAAAAAATTCAATAGAGACACCATTAGAGTTAGTAAAAGAAGAAACAGAAAGCAAGTTGTTGCATGCACTTGGGACATGTAGAATATTATTTAAATGAAAAGTGTGATTAGGAAAAGAGTAAGAAGATGAACCCGTATGAGTTATAGGAAGGGTAGTGCCATTACCAATTTTGATTTCATCAGGTCCGGTGTAGTTCGAATGGATGGACAGGTTTTCCAGTTCAGGAGTCAAGTGATGGGTTGCACCGGTGTCCATGATCTAGGGATGAGAGGCGGAAGTTGTGGAGGTGGCTGTAGCAAGGTTGGTGGTCGGCTTTGTGAAGAAGGATCGATGTGATGATGGATTTCTTGGTGATGGACATTGTCGAATTGTATGACCGGTGCCTTGGCAATTATGGCATATGAGAGATTGATAGTCAGAATCCATTGAAGGTGGATTGAAGGACTGTTGAGATCGACTTGGAGGCATAAAACTGAAGTTGCGAGTTTTGCCTCTACCTCTTGGAGGTCGAGAGGTACCCCTTCCTCTGTATGCATTATTTTGGCGATAAGCATTGCTGTTACCTAATGATGAATAAAAGGCCGTAGTAGGAACAAGCGATTTCTATGCTTGTTCAATTGCGAGATTTGCCTCCTCGCTGAGAAGCAGCCCGTACAAGTCATCAAATGAAATATCAGTAGGTCGGTTTTCAAGGGATCGTGTGAATGGTCAATAAACTACTCCTAATCCATTGGTAATAACATGGATTAAATCATCTTCTGTGATAGGACTGCCCAATGCTTGCAATTGATTATACATGCTCTTCGCACGTTGAACATATTGTGTTATTAATTCACTAAGTTCTTTTTACAATCTGTATAAATTTGATTTTATGGTTCTGATTTGTGTCTTAGAACCATATGTATACGTACTCTCAAGATGAACCCAGGCCTGTCGAGTAATGGCTACCCTAACCACTTGGGGAATATAGCTCTCTGTCATGGAGCCTATAATCCAGCTGAGAACAAGTTGATCGTGTTGAATCCAGACTTTGTAGGCAGGATTTGGCTGATTTTCGGGTAGAGTTGCCACCGGTGGATCATAGCTCCCATCGATGTGTTTAGCTAAGTCGTAGCTATAGAGGAGAGGCATGAGTTGCGCTCGCCAAAGGAGAGAGTCTGTTGAATTCAATCAAATGGGTAGCTGGTGTGCGATATTGGGCAGTGTTTGAAGATTGGACTGACTGGCAGTTGCAGGTGGGTTTGCTGTGATCACCGCTGTTTCAGTGTTTGAGGCTAACATGGTTGAGTTGGGTTGTGAAACCACTTATAGCTCTGATACCATGAAACAATTGATGTTCTGTATTGTATTATCAAAACCATTGTACAGAGGTTAATATACAACAGATGATAACTAGAGTTAGAGTCACTATACAACTCTAACAATATAGAAAACATATTTGATAATACAACGTGATAAACCAGATGTAGAACAGATAACAACGTGGACAGATATTGCCTTATCATATTATAAGGTAAGTTTATAGGTTCGATCTCCTCCTCCATTGGCCTTTTAGAAAAAAAAAATCAGAAATTTTGTCACATGATCAGTATTAACTTACAACGACGTAAATGATGGTGAATATTGCAATAGTCCAGTATCTTCCAAGATAAGCGTCAGCCAGAAGTGCTCCAATCAATGGTGTGGCATATCATGCTCCACCCCAATCAGAGTTATTTTTAGCAACAGTAGAACAATTTTTTTTTTCAAAAAATCAAAGAACAATTTTTCTTTTACCAGCAAACCAAAGAGAATTTATTGTTTATAAGATGTAAAGGAACAATTGTAATTGGTTGTGTTTGCTGTGTATGAGATTTTAATTTGTGAGTATTGATTTATTAGTTATTTGTTAGATAATTCTTGATTTGGATACTACTGATAGTGTGTTAAATTTAATGGGTATTAATCTATGTATTAGCACAAAGTGCCTGATGGAAAAATAATTTAGCAATTTTAATCAGAACCCTTAGACAATAAGGCAAAAGAAGAAAAGGAGGAAAATTAAGATAAATATATAAATATATTAAAATTTTTTCAATATTTATATATAAAATGTATATAAATATATTTATGTATTTTAAATAGTTATTTATATATTTCTATATTTTTAATACTTACACTTTTTTATGTTTTTATTTTTAATATTTTTTAAAAAATACCGGTTTTTTTTTATCCATTTTTATGTTTCAATTTCCATGCTATATAGCACAAAAAAATTAACTCACTCAAGCACAATCAGGATTCAGCCCAGCCAAGCTAAATTTTGAGTTAGTCGAGCTTAATTCATTTATAATCGAGCCGGTTCGAACCAAACTCGCTATGCTATTTAGTGTTCATAAACTTTTCATGATTTTTAACTAGCTAAATTTTTTTAAAAAAAATACAAAATATAAATAAAAATATCATTAAAAATTAAAATAAATTATTTACTAAATAAGTTATTATAAAATTATAATTTATTGTAAAGATATATTTTTAATTTACTATAAATAAAAATTTATATATTATATATTTAAAATTAAAATATTAACACATTAAAAATACAAGCTGGCTCGCGAGCTCTCATTTAAACTTCACGAACATCACGAGTTAAATTTTGCATAGTTTAAACTTAACTCGTTTATTAAACGAGTTTCCATATACAAATTCAGACGAATTTTATCAAGTCAAATTCCAAACAATTCGCGAGTAGTTGACTTATTTTTTAGTAAGTTTATGGCCCCACAAAATTTTATATTATTGCTATTTCTTTTCATGAATTTCAGCAAAACTTTCATATATTGAGAATGAATTCAAATCAGAATAGATTTGTTGTAATGAAATTTTACATATTTTTATTACTTATTCTAAATAATATTATATTTTATCAAGGAAATTATTTATATTACTAAATTATAATGAAAATTTCTTCATTAAATTTTTCTGTTTCATATCGACATATATCATCACTCTATTAATTAATATCTACTAAGGTTTAAAAATTATGATCAATAATGAAAATGGAAACAATTACCATGACTGAGGTTTCAAAAATTTTGATGATAACTAAATTGAAATTTAAAAAGTTTTAAGAATTATGATCAATAGTGAAAATGGAAAAAAAAATGCTAGGTATGGTTGAAGTAATTTAAATGTAATTCACGCAAGTAGTTGGCATTACCGTCCAGAAAAGATGCCATGCTTTGGATAGTTAAAAAATGGAAAATTTTTTGAAAAGTTGAGTAGGTGTATAATTCTTATCAAAATATTAATAAGTTAAAGTTTGATTCTTGTCATCTTCTCCAATAGAAAATATTTTATAATGATCATGGTTTTTGATAAGTTGGAAGATGAAACTAATAATATCAAACTATTTAGAGTTTATCGATGTGCTATTAAGTTTTAGTTTTATTATTTTAATTAAAAACTTAATTTTTATTGGTTTGACTTTTCAACTCATCAAAAGTCAGAAATACTATACAATGTCTCCTCCAATAGAGTGAAAGTTTATTAATCCATTAAAGATTGGAATTTAAATAAAAGAGAGGATAACATTTTACAAATTGATGAAAATACGTTAATATATATCTAATACAAGTGCGCTGGAAGGCGCGGAGTAAGAAAAACTTCCAAGGGAGTGGTTTTGACATTGGTTAGTCCAGTGCTCTCACTCATATCAATTGGATTGTCTGAGGAAGCTTCAATTTCAAATGAAAGTAGCACAGAAGCTAGTGTAAGGTTCAAACTCGAAGAGCAAATAAGATTCCAGGGCACATTCTTCTTCCACTACTAAATGGTATCAGTTCGAAGTTTTGGCCCCAGATGTCAACACCCTCATGGCTTGTCAGAAATCTCTCAGGCTTAAATTCCCGAGGATTTGACCACACGTAAGGATCTCTATGAATTTTTGAAGCGTTTATGATAAGTCGTGTTCCTGATGGGATACGATAGCCGTTTACAGTACACTCTTCCATGGATTCATATGGCAATAGCTATTAAGAATTTACGGGCCTTAAGAGTGTTGGCCCACGCACATAAATGTGGACTTATAAATGGAGTTGAGCTCATATAACATAAAATCAATTGGCTTGTGTTAAAAGCCCAATCTATACTACTTATAAGCCCTTATTTATTTTGTAAGTTTTCAATGTGGGATATATTCTCAACACTCCCCCTCAAGTGCAACTGGGATTTGACAATTGACACTTGAAACCCGTATATATTTTTTTTAATTGAAAGGCAGCGGCAACACCGGACCGGGCCCCTGGGAATGGACATCCAGAAAGATAACTGGAAAATTAAGAAACCGGGCCGCTGGGACTGGACATCCAGACGAACAACCGGAAAATTAAGAAACCGGGCCAGACCCGCTCTGATACCATATTAAGAATTTACGGGCCTGAAGAGTGTTTGGTTTTGTGTTATATGGGCTCAACTCCATTTATAAGTCCACATATGTGAGTGGGCCAACACTCTCGAGGCCCATAAATTCTTAATATGGTATTAGAGCGGGTCTGGCCCAATTTCTTGATTTCCCGGTTGTTCGTCTAGATGTCCAGTCCCAGCGGCCCGGTTTTTAATTTCCCGATTGTCTGTCTAGATGTCCATTCCCAACGGCCCGGTCCGGTGTTGCCGCTGCCTTTCAATTAAAAAAAATATATATAC
Organism: Mallotus japonicus; assembly: GCA_949634005.1. Taxonomy (NCBI): domain Eukaryota; kingdom Viridiplantae; phylum Streptophyta; class Magnoliopsida; order Malpighiales; family Euphorbiaceae; genus Mallotus; species Mallotus japonicus. The sequence continues at coordinate 6,772 of CATIWK010246688.1, forward strand.
AGGTTTCAAGTGTCAACTGTCAAATCCCAGTTGCACTTGAGAGGGAGTGTTGAGAATATATCCCACATTGAAAACTTACAAAATAAACAAAGACTTATAAGTGGTGTAGATTGGGCTTTAATACAAGCCAATTGGTTTTGTGTTATATGGGCTCAACTCCATTTATAAGTCCACATTTGTATGCTTTGGGTCAACACTCAAATATAATGATGATATGAAGGTGATAATCATTTATAACTAAGGACATTGGACAAGATGTGTGGAGTAGTAAGTGATGTAAAATTGGTTTGGTAATCTTGGAGATAAGATGGTGGTTTTGAAGGTTGAATAGATTTTCGAAGGGGTATAAAAGAGGGTGGCTGAGAAGATTGAAAAAGAGGTTGCAAAGAGGGTGATGAAATAGGCTGTGAAATAGGTTGAGAATGAACATCCATCCCTGAAGAATTAGATCATAAAGAAGAAGAATCTGAATGACACATATGATCAGTAAAAGGTAATGAAAGATCATTAGGAAAAGATGATGAATTAAAACCAGAATGAGTTGAATTTGAAAAAGGAAAAACATGTTCATGAAAATAAACATCTCGAGACACAAAAATTTCTTTTGTATGAAGATTATATAAGCGAAAACCTTTGGTAGTTGAAGGGTAGCCAAGAAAAAGACACTTGGCAGCTCTAGAAGCAAATTTATGTCAGTGATAGGAAATAGTGGAAGCAAAACAAAGACATCCAAAAATTTTCAGATTGTCATATGAGGGAGGATGACAGAATAAGAGTTGATAAGGTGTTTGATTGTGAATTATAGGAGATGGAATTCTGTTTATGAGGTATGTGGCATGTAGCACACAATCAGTCCAAAAGGGTAAAGGTAGATTGGCTTGAAATCGTAAAGCTCTAGCTACATTAAGGATGTGTTGATGTTTTCGCTCAACAATACTGTTTTGTTGAGGGGTATAAATGCAAGTAGTTTGGTGTACAATACCTTTTTTTTTTATAATTATAACTTAAATTTTATTAATAAAAATCCAGGAAAAACCCATCTTGTATTGGAACTATCCCGAATCAATAGATTCACCCCATACACCCGAAAACTAAACCAAAACAAGATAGATAAAAAAACCTGGAGAGTGCAAATCAATACAAAATATCAAGACATACGAAATTAAAGAGAAAATCCCTAGGATTAAGCAATCAAACAGAAAGAGGATTAGAGTCACAACCATGCATAGAATTCACAGTCCCTGTGAGTACCCTGTTTAGCTAAAGAGTTCGCCATAGCGTTATTTTCTCTGAGTGAGTGAATGAAAATGACAGATTAAAACAGTCCTTTAAGGTTTTCAATAATGCAAAATTCTGCATGCATGCTCCAAGGACGTGAGTGGGTATTCTGATTAATCCAAGTCACCGCGTTTAAGGAATCAGATTCTATAATTAACTTAGCAGAGAGGAGCTCCGGATTGAGGGAAGACAGCTGCAGGGCTTTCCGGATTGCTATAACCTCCACTAAATTAGAGTCCACAATACCACAAGAGATGGAAAATATGCCGATTACCTGACCAAGATGGTTTCAAAGAACACCCCCGGCACCAGCAGGTCCCCGCTTACTAAGAGAAGAACAGTCCACATTCCATTTGAGCTCCCCAACATTTGGCGGTTGCCAAAATGATTTAGGACATCTGGACTTTGGAGCAGAGCAAAAGCCTTTTATCGCATCAATGGCTAACCATAAATCTTGAGATTGCAACACTCCTTCATCCCCTAAAACTTTTAACCAAACTTCAGCTCTATGGATAATTAAAAAGAAGATCTTGTTGGCATTAAAAGAACCTGCATTAAAGACTAAAGCATTTCTTTCATTCCATATGGTCCATAATACAGAAAAGAAAATGATCATCCAAACCTTCTTTTGGTAAGATCCGATAACAACTACTTCCTATTGGACAAAAAGATCAGACAAGGAGAATGGTAAAACCCAATCAACACCCCACCAACTTAACAAGTCATACCAGATTGCTCTAGCCTAAGGACAGAGAACAAAAGGATGGTTGGCAGATTCCATATCAGAGTTACAAAAAATGCACATATAATTGGAAGGATCAAGTAAACCTTTGCGGCACAGGCTATCTTTGGTATTCAGCCTATTTAATAAAGCCATCCAAGTGAATATTTCAACTTTAGGAGGCACAAGGCTATGCCAAACTCCATTAATAGGAGATAAGTAAGGAGGCGAAGACCGAAGTGAAGTAGCTAAAGTTGCTGATTTAACAGAGAACTCACCTTTATGGTCATGTTTCCAAATGAGCCTATCATTACAATTAGGGGTAAATTTCAGGTTGTTTAGTAAATCCATGAGAAATCTGAATTGCTCAAGTTCCCAAACTCTAAGTTGCCGGGTCTATCGAAAATTCCAATCCCAATTAGTGCCATTCCAAAACCCCATATCTTCCACAAAAGATGATTGATCCAGAGAAATAGAGTAGAGGCGAGGGAATCTATCTTTTAATGGTGAATCAAAGACCTATACATCAGTCCAAAATTTGATTCGGTTTCCATTAACAAGCAAAAATTTAACACCATCACAAAATGGCCTTTCCTCTAATGTAGACCAAATATGTTTCCATATGGGTGAAAAACGGGAAGAAGGTCGTAAAGTAGATAGGAACATACCTGGTTGTAAATGGTACTTAACTTGAACAACCTTCTGCCATAAAGCCTGATCTCCATTCTGGGTCATAATTCTCCACAACCATTTAAACAAAAGAGCTTTATTCTTCTCCAGTAAGCACCCAACTCCAAGCCCGCCAAGCGATTTGGGCAACTGAATGAGGTCCCATTTGACATTACATATTTTCTTTTTATCGATGGTACCACCCCAAAAGAAATTTTGGAAAAGAGAGTTAACTTTCTTACCCACCGATTTAGGCATTCTGAAGAGAGAAAGGTAATATATTGGCAAGCTATTTAAGCAAGCTTTAATGAAAGTCAGTCTTCCACCAAAAGATAAGAATTTAGTTTTCCAAGATGCCAATTTTCCTTTAATCTTTCCCAGAACCGGTTCCCATACCTTTTTTTTTCCTTGGGTTTGTGCCAATAGGTAGGCCTAAATATGTGACAGGAAGAGAAACAGTTTTGCACCAAAGAGAAGCAGCTGCAACATCAATCCATTCTTTATTCACATTAATACCAATAAGAGCACTTTTATTGAAGTTAACTTTTAAACCTAAAACAAGAGCAAAATAATTAAGAATCCTATGCACATTGAGGAGTTCCTGCATCTGCAGCTGGCAGAAAAGTAGTGTGTCATCAGCATACTGCAAAAGAGATAATGCACTACTTCCAATGCCCAAAGAAATCCCAGAAAGAAAATGAGATTCCACAGCAGATTTAACCATCACAGAAAGACCTTCAGCTGCAATAATGAATAGGAAGGGCGAGAGAGGATCACCCTGCCTCAATCCCCTAGACAGCTGAATTTCCAAAGTTGGAGAACCATTAATGAGGAAGGAGACTTTTACTGAAGAAATACAACTATTGATCCATTGCCTCCACCTGTTGCCAAAGTTCATCTGCGCTATAACCAAATCCAAATAATTCTAATTTAGAGAATCAAATGCCTTATGAAAGTCCAATTTGAAAAGAACCCCACCACTCCTGGATTTAACAAGCGAATGGATAATCTCATTAGCAACCAGAACACTATCAAGAATATTTCAGCCCGAAAGGAAGGCACTCTGCTGAGGGCCAATAACATTAGAGATAACAGTCTTAAGTCTATTTGCAAGCAATTTAGAGATGATTTTGTACAGACAACCAATTAAGCTAATGGGCTTGTAATCTTCAACTATAACAGCACACTCTTTCTTTGAAATTAAAGCAGCAAATGAAGAAGACATAGACTTTGGAATTTTTCCAGTATCACAAAACTGATTAACCATAGCCATGATATCAAAGCAAACAATGTCCCATGAAGCTTTGAAGAAATTGAAGTTAAAACCGTCAGGTCCAGGAGCTTTTGCACCATCACAGGACCAAATGGCGGATTTAACTTCCTCAAGAGTGAAAGGTACCTCAAGATGGGATGCATCAATGTCAGATAGCTTCAAGAATTTAGTGGAAACAAGTGCTGGCCTGGTATAATGCTCTTCAGAGAAAACCTCAGTATAATGACATAGTACTGCCTATCTTATACCCTCTGGATCTAAAATAACACCATTATTAGTTGACAAGCTCCCTATGAAATTTCTCCTTGCTCTATTTGATGCTGTGAGGTGGAAGAACTTGGTATTTCGATCTCCCAATTTACGCCAAAGTGCACGGGATTTTTGCCTCCATAAAGTTTCCCTTTGCTTTTCTCTAATCCACAACTGTCTCCATAAAACATCTCTTCTTCTAGAGAGATTTGATCTGAGCGGAGCATCTATAGCAGTAATGGAATCTAGTTCTGAATCAATTACATCGATATCTGCTTCCAATTTTGAGATATTAGAATCTAAGTCACCAAACACATCCTGATTCCAATTCTTCAAATTGATTTTGAGCAACTTAAGTTTTTTAACTATGGCTTCCCCACTAGAAGGAACCATGAAACTCACCCACCATTGTTGTATCCGATTAAAGAAATCCAGAGATTACAACCAACAATCAAGAAAGCGGAACGGTCTAGGGCCCCAGTTATGATCAGTGAGTGTTAATAAGAGGGCACAATGATCAGATAAACCTTTATAAAGGCCCACTGTTTGGACTCAGGGAAGGAAAATCCCCAATCTGCATTAATGAGACACCTATCAATTCTGCTCATAGTTCTCATGTTACTCCAGGTAAATTTCTTCCCAATTAGAGGTAAATCAATAAGCTGAGCATTACGCACAAACGCTTGAAAATTTTTTGAAGGATGAAGGGAAGAGGCAGAGCATCTATCAGAATCCAATAATGTAGAATTGAAATTCCCTGCAATTAAAAATGGAGTAGAATAGTGCATTAAAAAGTCCTGAAGTTCAATCCATAGAGCGTTTTGATCACAAGAGGAATTAGGCGCATAAACATTGACAATTAAACATATCACCTGTTTCTGTGTCAAAGTTCCTTCAATGGCCAACCAACTTGACCCTTTATGAATTCCAGAAGACACAAAGAAAGAGGGGCTCCAAGAGAGTAATAGTCCCCCAGAAGAGCCAGAAGCAGGCAGAAAGTCGAATTCAGCTGGTGAGCCATTCCAAATTTGACCGATGGCTTTAGAGTCAAATGAAGCCATTTTTATTTCTTGTATCAGAACCATACCAACACCCTTTTTTTTATTAATCTAGCAACTGCTTTCTTTTTAATGTTGCTGTTCAAGCCTCTAACATTCCATGACATGATATTCATAAAAAATAAATACAATACCAAAAAATAAAATAAATTCAACCAGTGGGATTAAACGCCATTGTTGACACCATTCTGTTGCTCCCATCGACTCTTGTCTGCTATGTCCAATTCCATAAGTTTGTCGAGAAGAATATTTTTGTTAGCACCAATAACAAGCCCGATTTGCTCACCAAGATCAAGTGTAAGGTTGGCCTCATTAATGGAAGTAGGATGATTTGAGTTGGGCGGAAGACAAAGAAGAGCATTTCTATTTCTTATCTCCTCATCCAAGATCGACCCACCTGCGATAAAAGAGTCCATAGAATGGCTATTTTCGTTGACAGAGGTGTCTGCTTTATCAAAATGAAACTTACTCTTCTTTTTGGATTTTTTTGTTTTAGCTAGGTTAGAGATGAGGGATTTGGAACAATGAATGGTTTTGAGAGACTTTATTTTCTTTTTTGTTTTCTTAAGATGCGAGGAAGAAGTAGGTTTGATGTTAAGGAGATCGGCGCAAGGCAAATGGGAATTAACAGGAGAATGATTTGGAAGTGGAGAGTTAACCATAGGAGGGGTAGGCAACAAGAACGGGCCAAGATGGTTAGGATGGAGAACCAGGTGGGCTGGAGAGGGATGTGTTGGGTTTTGTGATAGAAAACGCAGCGAAAATTTAAAATTTTTATCACGTTCCCGAACCCGGATCCATGCAATTCGATTAATTAATTAGTTAGGGTTTTCAAAACCTTACCACAATCGAACGAAGAAGCTAGATTATTGGAAGGAATAGAGGAGGTTCACACCGGTAACACCCTACCTCGAGCTTTCTGCTTTCTGTAAACGGATCTGAGACGTCTCCAACAGGATTCGTCCTCTACTGGTATCCACACGAACACCCTTCCTTCAAAACGAACTGTGTGCTAGCACTACTTGATTTTCTCACAAAATCAAGAACAAACTAAACTCTCTGTATTTTCGTTTTCTCAAGATGCAGAGACAAACAAATTTTTGGCGGCTCACAAAATTGACGTGTTTAAAACCCTAGAGAATATCACATATATATAGGATTCTCAATTAGGGTTTCACTTACCAAAACCCTTTTTGGTAAATGCCATATTTAATTCTAATTTTATTTAAAAAAAAATCAGAAATATATTTATTATTTATTTAGATAACAATTATCATAAATAAATAATTAAATATATATATATATATCTCCAAAGAGTTTAACTGGGCTTAATAAATCCATGTTCGTTTTGGGCCTGTTCTAAGTGTGTGACCCTGTAGGTTCACACAACGTTGGCAGTGGGCCTAAATCCCTATTTAGACCTACAAGTCATAATTGGTCTCTAGCAAGGCATTATGACTACCCAAGTTATGTGAAGATCGATAATCCGACATA
>CATIWK010246791.1:0-12320 GCA_949634005.1 Mallotus japonicus
ACGGGAGCCAATATCTTGTAATTCTTCATTGCCATTTTTCGACTGAAGACACCCATGTGCCATCCAAAACGGAATTAATTCATCATCATAATATAGATAATCCTTCGGAAAAAATGAACAATATGCAAAGCATCCTTTTAAAGTAAGACGGCAACCGTTCATAGCCGACTCTCAATGCCTGTAAAATACCATTTTCAATTTCTTCCAATTTCCATAGCTCATTATCCCTCACAGACTTCCATTCACGCTCATTTGTTATAGAATAAAGCGAATTCCCTAATGATACAACTGCAAGAGGAACTCCTTTGCATTTTCTCACAATTCCTTCCCCTATCTTTACTAGATTTGGATAGCGTTTCTGATCTTCTTGAGCGTCTCTGAATGCACATTTGAAAAACAAAGACAAACAATACTCGTGAGAAAGATCATTTAAATTGTATGGTTGAACACTACCCATGATTGACGAAACATGATTACTTCTTGTAGTGACTACAATCCTACTTCCTTTAGCGCCTCCCATTAACAAAGCTTTCAGTTCAAGCCATTTCGTACGGTCCTCGTTCCATACATCGTCTAGGACAAGCAAGTATTTTTTACTCTCAAGATTGCCTCGCAGGAATCTTTGCAGTCGGTCAATATCCCAATCTGTACATTTCTCCTCTGTGGCAGACTTGATGATTTTTGTTAAGACCTGTTGCAAATAAAAGGTATCGGAAACGCACACCCACACCTTCTTCTGAAAATGATTAGCTATCGTTTCATCATTAAACACCAATTTAGCAAGTGCAGTCTTCCCCACACCTCCGATCCCAACAATGGGGAGAATGGAGACATTTTCTTCACCATCAACATCTTTCAATAAATAATCTAAAATTTTCTCTTTATCTTGATCCCTTCCAATGATAGTTGCAGCATCAACAAAGGAGTGGGTCGTCTCTCTCTCCCTACGAATTACTTGGCTATCACTAACACCTTCAGTAAGACCAAAACCAGACTTAAGAGCAGCTATTCGATCTACCTCCTCTCTAATGTTTTTTAATTTATGAGCCATTCTAAAGCGGAAAACAAGCGGATTAGAGCTTGAAAAGAAGCGGCGTACCTTTCTGATAGTCCTCCCAGATTTCACCACGTCCCTTCGCAAGGCTTCATACTGAAATTCATCTACCACATCTTCTACGTCATAAAGAACATTCTTGAGCTCCCGCAACCACACTTGAATGCTGTGATTACGCGATTGTTTCTGTTCAGCATCCTAAAGCACAGCTATGATGGCAACCAAGACCTTTTTAATATTTTCAAGATCACTTTCATGTCCCCATGCCAAGAAAAATTGTTCAAGTGCAAGAGAGCCCAACTTTCCAAGAACGCTCTCTGCGATGCTGTAAATAAATAATTCAGCCATTCTTTTCTTGGGTAAGGAAGACCTGTAAATTGATTTTTGACTCAAAAGAAAGATGAGATGAGTCAGCAGCTAAGAAAATGTAAAAGCTGTATAGCAAATTTTCAATTCAGCATGTGAAAGCCAATTTTTCTTTTTTTTTTGGAAAACATGTGAAAGCCAATTCAGAATGAGCGACTTTTCCAATTGCATATTTTCAATTCAGTATGTGAAAGCCAATATATATAAAAGCTTCGATTTGTTAATAAATTCAGACAACTGGGTCATCAGAATTATAAAAGAATTGCTAATATTTAAATGGAAAATGGAAGGAAAAAATTATGGGTTAGGTACTTAAAGTCTATTATTATATTAATATACAATGCACCAAGATCTATTATAGTATTTATAATTTTTGGAATTCATTTGTAAAAAGATGTTCTCACTTAAATTAAATTTAGAATTTGGATTCTAGTATATACAATATTATTAAATAAATTATTGAAAGATTTTTAATATTCTTATAAATTTGTTTGAATTTAACCGAATTAATTAAAGTTTAATAAACTTTAAATACTAATAATTTGATGGGATTGAAGGATCACAATTGAAATAGGTTTTCTCTGAAAACCTGAGACTCCTGTTCTGGGTGGTCTCATTCTGTCGTCCGTTCACCAGGCGGCGCCGGCTCTGGCCACTTGGTTCCTTTTTTTGTCATGAACTTCCCTGGTCACAAAGAATTGTTCGCGCCTGTGAAACCGTCCTATGCTTCGGTAACTCAGGTAAAACCTCTCGCTACCAAGATTGTCGAGGATACAATGATGGCTCCAGAATCGTCTTCCGCTGTGAATAAAGGGGGCTTCATCTTAATCAAAATTGATCAATCAATTTATGAACAGCAGCTGGAATCTTGCAAACATGTTTTGATCGCGCGTATTGTCTTATCTAAAGGAGAAGAGCCCTGGAAACTAACTGATCTGAAGCGTAAACTATCAACGGTTTGGGGTCTCTCGGATAAGTGGAAGTTAATTTCTGTAGGCAGAGGTTATTATCATGTCATCTTGAATTCGAGCTCGGAAAAAAATGTTGTTTGGAGTAGGGGTTCTATTGCATTGAAACCAAGCATTCTCCGCCTCCAACATTGGTCAGCTGATTTCGATCTACTAGCACAAAAATCTACTAATGCTCAGCTTTGGGTCCGGTTTTATCGACTCCCATGGGAGTACTAGCACCCACATATTTTGACATTAATAGCTAGAGGAATTGGGGTCCCTCTTAAACTTGATGCAGCCACCATTAACGGGGAGTATGGTCACTTCGCTCGGATGCTAATTGATATTGATTTATCCACCCCTTGCCAGAGAATCTTCTTGTTGAACGAGTGGGTAAAAGCTTTTTTATTGATGTGGTGTATGAAAATCTTCTGCTTTTCTGCAACTCTTGTTCCAATATTGGACATGATTCACATAATTATCGACTGAATTCTAAGAAAAACACCATACCAAAAGCAAGCAAACAGGCAGTTCCATGCAAGGAGAATATTCAAAAGATTTGGAAAACAAAACCTGCTCAGCAATCTTCCATTCTGGTTCAGAATGCATTTGATCTCCTTTATTCGATTACTACGGCTGTGGCATCTGAATCAGCTCTCGTAGGTGCTCCATCTTTCGATGCTATTACTGATGTTACTGATCAAATTCCAATCCCGATTCAGGATGGTCCAGCTCCCAAGGACTCTACTATTGATACTACTGAAAAAAATCCCGATGTTGTAGGAGAACTTGCTTTTCCAATGGATTCCCATGCCCCTATTTTGGATGAGGAGCCGACTGATAATGCTACTATTCATTTCGAGACTATGAATGATGATAACATGCCGGCAATGGATCCAAATACGATCTATGACACACAAAAACATTTATCCTGGGCTGATGAAGTTGACAGGGAAGCTGATGAGTGGACACAGGTGACAAGGAAAAAATCTCCTAAATCACAGCTATATAAAGTTACTCTTTCTAAAAGTGATCCAGGAGGATCTTATTATTAGTAATTTTACTATTAAAATGTATTTGTTTAAGGATTGATGGTTTAAAATGTATTTGTTTTAAAACCATCATTAATAATAACTATTATTACTTTTAAATATAAACCATCAAATTCAATGGTTTATATTTAATACGTTATTTTTAGTTAACTATTTTTAGAATAAACTTGTATATATATATATATGTGTATTCATTGATGTAAGAAAACAGAAGCAATAAACGTATTTGTTTTAGCTTAATAACATCTTCTCCAAAGTTGTCTTTCTTTTTAAAGAAGTTGTATTCCAACTTATTAGAAATTAAAAGTTCTATCTCTTAGAAGTTTTGGATCAAAAAGAGTTGCCAGGAAACCTGACAAATTGAATTTATAAAGCTTTTTTATTGGAATTTTCATGGTTTGGGAAATTCTAATACCCAAAGAGTATTTTCTTCTTTTTGTAGACAATATTCTCCTGACTTTGTATGCATTGTGGAACCAATGGTGTTGTTTTCTTCTATTCCTAGTTCTTTTTGGAATAGATTGGATTATATGTTGCTCGCTCACAATGATCACATGTTACCTTCTATTTAGGTATTGTGCAAACGTGGTTCTCCCACTCCTCTTTCCATTCACATTCATGACCAACATATTACTGTTGATGTTTCTTTTGCAAATTCTATGCAGAGAGTCTCCTTTATCTATGGCAATGTTTGGCGAAATAGATGGATGAAGCTTTGGTCTAACTTTTCCAAATTAGCTTCTAGTTTCTCTTCATGTTGGTGTGTTATTGGTGATTTCAATGCAGTCTTAGGAGCTCATGAAAAGACAGGCAAAGCTCTAGCTTCAGGTCCCTGTAGAGATTTTTGCACTTTCATTGATGGAGCTCTTCTTTCTGAGATTCCAACCCATGGGTCGATTCATACTTGGACTAATGATCACCATGACAGCTCTAGAGTAGATAGTAAACTAGATCGAGCTCTTGCTAATTTTCCATTTTTTGATTTTTGGAATTCGGTTTCATGCTCAGTGCTCCCCAAGCATCATTCTGATCATTCTCCCTTAATGATTTATTGTGCTATTCAGGACAGATTGATTGCTCAATTCAGGTTCCAAGCTATGTGGATTAGCCATCCTGATCTTCGTGAGGTGATTGCTAAATCTTGGTCTGTGCCCATTGACAATCTTCACCTAATGCAACTCCTAGGCGCAAAATTAAAACGGCTACGTTCTGAGCTTAGGACTTGGAATCGTGAATCTTTTGGTCATCTGGATCAAAATATTAATCGGGCTTCCTCTAGGTTACAAAGCATTCAATCTCACATGGCTTCCTCTGGTATTTTGGATGATCTTATTTCTCAAGAGCTAGCTGCCCATGAGTCCTTGGAGAATTGTTTGAAATAACAGGAGATTTTATTTAAAGAGCACATCAGGATTAAATGGCTGGCTACTGGGGATAGAAATACAGAAGTTTTTCATTATCATTTTGCAAGAAAGAAATCCATGCAAGGAATCCATCAGCTTAAAGTGGATGGAGTTATGACTGATAATCCTTCTGCCATAGAAAATCATATCCTTGGGTTTTATCAGAATCTCTTTAAGTCTGATGCTTCAGTGGTTTATAACTCTTCCTTGATTCAATTAGTGATTCCTAGTCACGTTTCGGATGAGGATAATGCTGATTTGATCTGTTGTCCCTCTCAGGATGATATTAAAGCAACAGTTTTCAGTATGGATGCTAATAGTGCCCCTGGTCTTGATGGCTTCACAGGTGTGTTTTATAAGTCTTATTGGGAGATAATCAAGCATGATGTGTGCTCTGCTGTTTGTTGTTTTTTTCGCTCAGGTATTATCACCTATGGACTTAATTCTAATATAATGATTTTAATTCCTAAAGTCATTGATGCTATTATTATTAAGCAATTCAGACCTATTGTGCTTAGTAATTTTAGGATAAAGATTGTCACTAAAATCTTAGCTGACCGCCTTGCATTAATAGCTACGAAAATTATCTCATGTAACCAGTTTGGTTTTTTAAAGAACCGTAGTATTTTATGATTGTATTGCGAGTGTTTCAGAAGGGGTGAATCTTATGCATAAGACTTACTTTGGTGGTAATATGGCTATGAAAGTAGATATTCGCAAAGCCTTTAACACTGTTGATTGGAAATTTTCTATGAATTTTTTTATATGTTGATGATGTCATACTGTTTGCCAAAGCTTCTCTTAGAAACACTCGAGCTATCAATGACATTTTTTTGCTCTATGGTAATCTTTCGGGTCAGATTGGTAATTGGTCCAAGTCTGAAATCTTTTTTGGCAAAGCTATTTCAGAAGCTCGATCTACTAAACTTCGTCATGTCATGGGAATTAAGAAGGGTAGTCTTCCTTTTTATTGTTTGGGAGTTCCTTTATTCATGGGCGCACCCAAAAAAATATGGTTGAAGCATATAACTGATAAGATTTGCAGCAAATTTGCTAAATGGAGAGGGAATACTTTATCTATGGTAGGGCGTCTCACTCTTATACAGTCAGTTGTTACTAGTTCTCTTTTGCATTCATTTACAATTTATAAATGGCCTAGCTCTTTGCTTTCTTCCATGGAGCATTGCATGCGTAATTTTTTATGGATAGGCTCCATTCATGAGAAAAAGCTTATCACGGTGCCTTGGCATATTACTTATCTCCCTCGCATGGAAGGTGGACTGGGTATCAAGCAATTGAAGCATTTGAATGAGGCCATGTTGAGCAAAATGGCATGGAAACTGATTTCTTCTCAGGAATTTCCTATCTCTACTCTTCAGGTCAGATTTCTTTTTCCCTCTGGAATTCCACGTAATAATTTTTTTCATTCTTCGATTTAGTCTTCACTTCGAAGAATTTTTTGCTCTCTTCGGTCTGATTGTAAATGGTTTATTGGTAAAAATTGCAATCTCAACTTCTGGACTGATGCTTGGATTGATCCCCCAGTTGCGGATCAGTTATGTATTCCTCCTAATGAGCAGCATGATCTTATTGATTTGGTGCCCAACTTTTATTCTAATCATTCTTGGAATTTGCAGCATATTGTTAATGACAATGTCAAAGCCGCTATTTTGGCAATTTCTTCTATCAAGCATTCTTCCGACTTTTGTGTTTAGACTCAGGCTACAGACGTTCAGCTGATTGTCAAGAGCATGTATAATTTTTTGCGCATTTCACGCCTTCAGGTTCCCTAGCATTCTTTTATTTGGCGAGCTATAATGGGATTCCTTCCCACGGATGACAACTTACTGCAGAATTTGTTTCCCTTTCCGTTGTGTCTTGTGTACAGCTCACTTTGAGGATTCAGCGCATTTATTTCTTCACTGTCCATTTCCATCTTCGATTTGGCAAGCCATCTCAAGGTTGTTTGGTAAACGAATTCAGGTATCGGGTTCTCTTATTGATCTGATTTTGGCGGCATCTAAAGTGAGTTTTAGTACTCAGCTCTCTTCTCTTGGGTGTGTTGCAATTATCCACGCGATTTTGATTATTTGACATACCCGGAATTCTATAATTTTTTATGATATCACTTTAAATATTCATACCGCTCGTAGACTCATTTGGAAGGCAATAAAGGAGACAGATTATTTCAGGGTTGGGAAAATGTATAATTCCATGGATGAATTTCTCATTCTTAAGATTCTTGGCATCTATGGCATTCCGGGTAAGGCACCAAAGATTGTTTTCATTTCTTGGCAACCACCACCTCCCGCATGGGTTAAAGCCAACACTGACGGTTCTTTTTTAGGATCGCCTGGAATTGCTGCAGCAGGAGGTGTTTTTCGAAATATTTTTGGTTTTGTTCTTGGTGCTTTTTCATTTGGTATCGGGTTTGACTATGCCTTTATTGCTGAGCTTGCTATTGCCATCTACGCTGTTGAGGTGGCTTGGAAGTGGGGCTGGTTCAATCTCTGGCTGGAATGTGACTCTTTGACGGTGGAGCAACTGTTCCATGCTCGTTCAATTCATGTTCCTTGGAAACTTAAGCAATAATGGCATAATTTTTTGCACTTAGTCTCCAATATGAATGTTCGGGTGTCTCACATTTTTAGGGAAGGCAATTCAGTCACAGATGCTTTGGCAAGACCTGGAGCTGACCATCCTTTTTTGCAATGGTGGAATTCTGCTCCCCCATTTTGCTCTCGTTTTATTTATAATGATTTTAGTAGGCAAGGGTATTTTCTCTTTTGCTAGGCTTTGGCTTTGTAATCTCTTGCTACTTTTTGTATTCTTTTATTTTTTATTTAATATATTTGGACAACAGAAGCGTGATGCCAACGCTAAGAGGGTGTCAACTTAGTTGAGATTCTTGGGTGCGTTTCCTGATTTCTGGCCTCCAACTTTCTACTAAAAAAAATACTAATAATTTAAAAAGAAAAAAAAAAGACTTCAATATGAACTCAAAATTGTATATAGCTTCAAAGCTCTTTAAAAAACACCAAGCAAACCTGTGTACAAGTTTTCGTAATAAATTACAATAAAAGAAAATAAAGCAATTATAGAACTGAAAGCAAAATATCAACAACTATGAACCCTATATATATTTGGCATTTTTTTTTTCTGTCAACAACTATGAACCAAGTGGACAAGTTGGGTTAATGATTGGAATTATTAATATAAACAAAGCTTTGATTTGTTAATAAATTGAGACAACTGGGTCATTGGAATTATTAAAGAATTACTAATATTTAAATGGACAAAGGAAATTATAATGGGTTAGGTACTATATAACGCATCGAAGGCCTACTACAGTACTTATAATTTTTTAAATTCATTGATAGAGAAATATTCTCACTTAATTAGATTTTGACTTCGAATTTTAATATATGATGTAGCATTAAATTAAATATTAAAAGATTTTAATGCTCTTATGAGCCTGTTTAGATCGAATTAAGTTGATCAAAATTTAATGAATTTTAGATACTAATAGTTTAAGAAGAGAAAAAAAGACCTACAACAATATGAACCCAAGATTGTATATAGCTTCAATTCTCTTTAAAAAAAAAACCAAGCAAACCTTTGCACAAGTATTCGTAATGGATTTTCACTAGAGAAAATGTGGTGAAGTGGGGACAGAAATGGAGGAGAGCTAGAGTATAGTAGAGATGCCTTTTGCTGGTTATGATTGTCATTGACTCAGTCTCTCTCTGAGAGGAAAACCTTAGTTTCTCCCTAGATCTCATAAATCTAGAGGAGAACGATAGTAGTTTTAGCTCCAAGTTTTAGTATTTTTCAATCTTTCCTTGCCTTTCACTCCTTTACATCCCATAGTGAAGATGAGTGTTAATATGAATTCAGGTGACCTTGGATCCTCAAGCTCAACTAGCCGTGTAGTTTAGCTAGAACTCACTAATGCACCTGAAAAAACTCTCCATCGTCAGAAGGAAACGTTAGTCGAAAAGATCCTCTCATCTAAAAAGATCACAACAACATCAGTTTCTCAAGTAATCAGACAAATATGGACGACCACAAATCATGTCCAAGTTAAAAAACTGAGCAGAGACAATGTTTTCTTTTTCAAGTTCATAACTGAGCAAGAAAAAGACAGGGTGAAAGGAGGTAGGCCATGGGTGATTAACCGACATCTGCTGGTTTTGAAAGACTGGGATATCAACCAGACGGAAGATGAATTGGATTTCAACCATGAAAGCTTCTGGGTGCACATCCAAGGACTTCCTCTTATTGCTAACAATGTGTTTGCCGGTTTAGACTCCCATGAGAACGATGTTTATGCGGATGATGACTAGGAAGCTGTCCTTAGAATGCGAGTCCGAGTCGACCTTCGTAATCCTCTTCTTAAGGAGTTTATCAATCGAAGAGAGGATAAAGTTTAGAGTGTGTTCATTCAGTATGAATGCCTTCCCTTAATCTGCTCTTTGTGTGGTTTATTCGACCATTTGACAGGCAATTGCTACAACGTTACCTCCATGGAAGAAAGAACTAACATAGTCAGTAATAATCTTGATTATGGCTCGTGGCTCAGGGCAATTCCGGCAAGGAGGCCAAAATTGGCGGTAATCCTTACTGGAATGATGACGCTGGCTATAGGCTCAAACAAGCATACCTGATAAAACCACAAGTTAATGTGCGTAACCAGTTGCATTTGGGCAGATGACATGTAGCTAATTTTTATGAAAGCAACGCCCAGGTTAGCAAAGGTTGGCGTCAGGTTCCTTATGAGACCAAGTTGGAGAAGCAACTTGAATATTGCGAAGAACTTTTAGACTGGCAAGACATGGCCCCTGTCTCCATGATTTTTTCATCCAAGTCTACAGAGGTAAGAGAAGGAGTTGTTGTTAAAGCAAAAGAGGAAGTTGGCCTATCAGAAATCAGAACCCGTGAAGATAATGCCCCTAGAGTTAAGAGGGCCAGGCCTGACAGTGATGATCCTGCTCTTAAGCTACCTCTGAAACAGCTAGTTAGCCCTTTGGAGTTGGTGGGAACTAAGCCTAAGGCTAGTCCATGTGAAACAATAGCTAAATCCTCAAAGACTTATAAGCTGAAAAACCTAGCTAGAAGCCGACCCAGCTCCAACCAACTCTCTGATCCATCGCTAGCCCTAAAAGACCGGCTGCCTCCTTTACCCGATAAGGACACCTAGGCGAGTTTCATGTTAGTTCACTTAGCTTTTGCTTTGGCTTGCAGTCATCTTTTTGCTAGGATTCATTTAGTTCAAGACTGCAATCCCCTTGCTTTATTTTGCTTGTTCTTCCTTTTAGCTTCCTAGTCTCTAAAGAAACTTTGGGTGTTTGTTTAAACCTTCTTAGTTTTTTTAGAGACTTTTCCTTTATTTTTTAGTTATAAGTTAAGTGGTTACAAGTTTATGTAATCTCAATACCTCAGTAGACCGTAGAGGATCTATATTTTGGTTTATGTCGGGAGTTCTTAGGTTAACTCCCTTTCCCCTGCTATAGTTCCTCTCTTGTTTTTTTTATATAAACAAGCTTCCAAAAAAAAAAGTATTCGTAATGAATTACAATAAAAGAAGATAAAGCATGCATAGAACTGAATGCAAAATATCAACAACTATGAACCATTATATATATATATATAATTTTTTTCTGTCATTACCAAGTGGACAAGTTGGATGGATGATGGTTTTTTAAAATTAAAAACATTGGCTTAATTTATTGAAGTTAAATAGGTGCATTTTATGGTTACTTTACTTTTTACAAAGGAAGTTTTACTTTATTTGTAATCACCATTGGATGATGGAAAACACCTTCATCTTATGCTAATAAATACAAAATAAAGATAAAAGTATCTATCTATCTATATCTATCTATCTATATCTATATATATATCTATATCTATATCTATCTATATCTATATATAATAACTAAGTGCAAGAATTTTGCCAACTCATGTAGATTGTGGTTTATAGTTGACACATGGCTTCATAAAATTTGAATACCTTCAGCTCCTGCTTTCTCCTCTCTCAGTTTCTGTTTTGTTTTCTTTACCTTACCGTCCTTTCAACTTTGTAACCTCTATCTCACCATTTTCCTTCCATTTTTTTTACTACTTATTCCTCTTCACCTTCACATCCCAAAATCCCCTTCTCTTTTCTTTTTTTTTTCATCAGCATTGAGTTCATAGCAAAGTCAAGATTTAGATTGCGAATCAGCTTTATATCACAACGGCAAGTCTTTTAAACGATCTTTTCTCCGGTGATTCTCTTTGTTTTGTGATTTTTTTTATAATTATTCGAGATAAATGTAATGATATGATATTCAATTCTTTATTTTAGATTTAGAATTTTAGGTGCTGAAGGTTCAGCCGTGAAAGCTGAAATTACGATTACTCTTCTCCTGAAAAGTACTCTTTCTTGGCACTCTCTGCTTTTTTTTTCTCAATTTTAAATTCTCTATTGAGTTCTAACCAGGTTCAAAGAAAACACATAAACCCTAACAAAGCAAAGATTACAATTGATGGGAAAGGAAAGGTTTTTGTTTCCGTTTTAATGGGGTTTCTTGCTGGGTTTCTTTATATGCCTGCTGCGAAGAATGCACGGGTTCAGTTCATTAAATTCTAACAGACCTATCATAAAGTATCTATTTGCATCCCCACCTCAAATGGAACTTGCAGAAAAAGTTAAACAGAATTGAAACATTTTAAAAAGAAGAATAACAATATTCTTTTCCTGTGGATCGGCTCTAAGGTAGCTACGTTTTAATGGAGGTGTCAATGCATGTAGTGAATTCCATATGCAGAATTATAGATACATGAGAGGAGAGTTTTAGCACATGTGATCTGTTGAATATTTACTACTGTAATTGTCATCAATGTGAAAATTGGAGGAACACTGCTGCTTCTTCCACATTTTGCAGCTGTGAACCAGTAGTTTATCTTACATATATTGTTGGAAACCGAAAACATAATAATGCCAAGGAGGCCTGGGGTTGTTGATTCTGATTCTGATGATTATGAGTATTCATCTACAACAAAATTATTAGGCCATCGACGGTCGCTTCATGCCATCCTTGGGAAAGGCCATGGTAACATATATATATAACTTTCATTTTTTCTGTTTCTTTTAAATATTTCTCACAATTAATTATGTACAAGATTAAATTAATCAAAAGGGTAATTTAATTGTTGTCGATGAGTGTGCAATCGCAGATATATTGTTGTGGAAGATCAGCTGGAATATTAATGGGTTTTACATTGATATTGTTCCTTTTTGAAGTTGTGGAGTATCATTTTATTACTCTTCTTTGTCATATGCTCTTGATTTTGTTGATCATCCTCTTCAAATGGTTTAACAGCGACAATTTTAATTATTTTTTCATGCGGTTTTTCATTATATATGAATATTAAAATCTCTTGTATTACGAGATATATACTTTTATTTATTTTATTAATGATTTTTTGTCATATATACAACCAGGGATCC
>CATIWK010246918.1:0-16507 GCA_949634005.1 Mallotus japonicus
ACTTGCAAGTTTTTCATTTAACTTAACAAGATTAGAGAAATCACTTTTCAAGTTTTCAAATTCCTTGGATAAGCTAGTAAACTTATATTTATAAAGTTTTTTCTTAGAGAGTAAGCAAGTATATTTTTGTAAGAGTTTACTAGCAAAAGAGCATTCATCATCATCATCATCATTATCATTATCATCATTATCATCATCATCATCATTATCATTATCATCATTATCATCATCATCATCATTATCATTATCATCATCATCATCATCATCATCATTATCATTATCATTATTATCATCATCATCATAATCACAATCATCACACGAAGGATTAAATATAGATGGTACCTCATTTTCATCTTTAAGAGCCATGAAGCAAAGGTTGGCCACTTCTTGTTGTTCCTCCTCTTTTTCAGAATCTGAGGAGTCATCCCAAGTAGCTTTGAAAGCCTTCCTTTTCTCTTTTGTTCCTTTGTTCTTGGATTTGAGTTTGGGGCACTCACTTCAGATGTGTCCCGGTTTCTTGTATTCATAACAAGTGACCTCTTTGGTTCTCTTTTTACCATCTCCTTCATGTTTTTTGTTGAAGTCTCTTGTTCTTGAGGTGTTTTGTTTTCTCAAGAATTTCTTGAAACTTCTAGTGAGCATGGCAACTTCATCATCTTCATCACTAGAGCCTTCAACATTTTCTTCTTCACTTTCTTCTTGTGAAGCTTTTAATGCTATGCTCTTTTTCTTTTCTTTATTTTCTTCTTTCTCTTCTCCTTTTTGCTTTATGGTAAGCTCATGTGTAAGAAGCATGCCAATAAGCACATCGGTTGAGAGAGTAGCAAGATCTTGAGCTTCCTCAATTGAAGTAACTCGAGATTCCCAATCCTTCTTAGGTAGGATTCTTAGAATCTTGTTGTTTACTTATTCTTTGGTGAAATGTTTATCAAGTTTCTTGAGGGTGGTGATAAGAGCAGTAAGACGATTTGTCATCTTGGTGATTGTTTCTTGAGACTTCATCTTGAAGAGTTCATACTCATACATGTGGAGTTGAACCTTCTTGCTTCTAACTTGAATATTGCCTTTATAATGATTTTCCAAGGTTTGCCACATTTCGTTGGCTGAAGTGCAATGTTGAAGCTTACCTCCTTCTTCTCTTGATATGGATGAGACTAGAGTGATCATAGCCTTTTTATTTTTATGATTCAGCTCTTGTTGAATGTTGCTCCAATCATCTCTTGGAACTTCAGTTGTCACACCATTAGTTGTAGTTATAGGTGGTTCCTAACTTTTTCGGACAATGTCCTAAAGTTTGATAGAATCACAATCAAGATAGAGCTCCATTTTGAACTTCCAATGAGGGTAATCACTTCCATCAAAGAATGGTCTAAGTGAAGAGATGTTTTCACTCCTTATGATCTTCTAGCAATAAAGTTCCTAGAATTCAAGCTCTGATACCAATTAAAAGAGCCCTAGAGGGGGGGGTGAATAGGGCTATCGAATAATAATCAAAATTAAATCAATTTGAACAACAAATTATAAGAATGTTGAGAAAGAAGAATGATGAACACAAAGATTTAAGGAGTTCGGATTCTCAACAATCATACGTCTCCACCTAACTTATCCCCAAGTTAGGATTTTCAATCACCCACAATCTTATTCACAAGATTGAGATTACACAAGAGTTTAAGGCTCACTCTTACAACCTTACAAATAAGAGTTTCTAGGCTCACTCTTAAACCAAATCCCAAGTATTTTAATGGCTAAACATTTAAACTAATTCCTTTAGAATAGAATCTCACTTCCCTTTTTCTAAACCCAAAAAATAGAAGAACAAGAATATGTATTCTAACACTCACCAAACTCTCACAAGAGTTTATCAAAAATAAGAATGAAATAATGAGAATTTTGAGAGCTTTGATTGATGTTTAGAATGAGAATTGTAATAAGCAAATGTATTTTAACTTCATTTGAGCTCTAGGAGATGTTTATATAGATAAACACTCAAAAATATGGTTGTTGGATGTATCAAACATGTCTCCAACATTCATATTTTATTTTTGAGTAATTTTGGACTGTTTGCAGCTGAAATGCCGCTCACGGTCGTGAGGAGCAAGTCTGGCTCTTGAGGGGCGAAATTATAGCCGTTGTATTCAAAAATGTCCATTGGAGGCTGTTAGGACTGCTCCTTACGAGCACGCTCAGGACCATAAGCGGCGCTCGTGAGCGGCACTGGACAAAATGGCTCAAAATAAGCAACAACAGTGATCAGCTAGTGACCTACTAGTGAGGCGCTCGTGAGGGGCACTTTAGACCTTCAAGATGATCGAATCAGCCTAACCTTTCTTCATAAAAGTTGTAGATACTTGTCTTATCTTTCCATATAATTTTGAATCACCTCAATTGGACATTTGTAGCTCAAGATATTGCTGAAATACTAAGAGCTATACAATCTGAAATAAAAGGTGCAAAATGCTGATCTTGAATAGAGATTTGAAAACCCAAATGAGCTCGGATTTTGACAAGTAGATCAATTTAGAAAGCTTATGATGTCTACTTCAAATCTTAAGAAGATCACTTTCTCATTATAAGCTCTAAGGATGTCAAAATCCTTCTTAAATCTCAGAGGTCGAAACAGCTCAAAAATCCCGGTTGTGACCAAACTTGAGATTAATGTCCAGAGGTGTTTTTCTTGATATTTATGCTCCATTTTGGTTTTCAATAGAGTCCTAACTTATACACACTTAAATAAAATTATTAGCCACTTTAAATTGATTGTCAAAGATCAAAATTATAAGTTTGATCATGCAAATGGTCAACATGAACTCCTAAAATGGACGAGTCATTTGCTTTCTCTAGGGAGTTCTTTGTTTTCTCTAGGGATTCCTACTTCCTAACCTATACATTTTTTAACAGTAGCTTTGGTCTCCCTCTCATTTCTTCTCTAATTCTCCTCTTGTGATTGAGCTCCATCTCCTTTACCATTCACTTTACTGGTTGGTGGAACTGTTAATACTTTGGTTGGCTCTCCCTAGCTCCCTCAGGTGCTATGCCCCTGAATGTTCTGTTGGGTAGTGCATTCTTGCATCATAAACTTTAGATTGAAAATTAGGATTGGTAACACTATAAATTTGATGGAGTAAATGCCTTATATTGACTTGGCCATTTGGGGTTTCCTCAATGAACTCAGCCTTTTCTTCCCTTATAACTTCCACGTCAATTTGGACTTGGTTCTCTGGGGTATAAAGTTGGTGGAACTGTTGATTCTTTGGTTAGTTCCCCTTAGCTCCCTTAAGTGTTATGCCCCCCGAGTTTCCCTGTATAGTGCCATCATAATCATACAGGTTAGGTTACACAAAAGGATTAGTATGGGCATAAATTTGATGGGGAAGAGCTGGCCTGCTATTAGGGCGACCATTATGAATAACCTTTGGTGTTACAGAAATCTCCTCACTTTTATATGGAGGTGTGTATTTCTCTTTCTCCTCTAGATTGATTTGAACTAGGCAATGGGAATCACCTGCCTCCTAAGAAAAAGATCAAGATGATTGCCCTCCGAGTCCCTCAGGCTATTTGCTAGCTTTGGAAAGAGTCGACACAGCACTTTGCTAGATTACACTAGTCATCTGTTGAAGGGATGATCTAGTTTCTGAGAAAATACTTTCTAACTTCCCTCTAGAGTTTTCACCATAAATTTCAAGAGCCTAGATTGTGACTCTTTCTGTGACTTTATGAATTGAGATTGTATCTCCATGAACTTGTTTTGTATCTCTTTTTGCTCCTTATGAAAACTCTCAAGAAGTTTTTTAGAATCACTTGAAAAGTTCTATTTCAAAAGATTCCCCAACAACAGGACTTATTGGGATTTGAGCATTTTCTGTCACTTGCTCTTGAATATGTTTCTCAAAGTTCTCCATCATATGGGGAACAAAGCCTTCTAGCCATATTCTTGTAGGTGCCTCCTCCTGGTCCTGAGATCTAGTACTGTCTTTCTTTATAAAACTCCTAGTTCGTGGCATTTTCAACAGTGTCCCACTGGGCATGCCAAATCTATTTGCCTCTGGCCTTTTTACTGTGATTTTTAAGCATGCCATATATGTGAAGTACACCAACCAGAACTCTGATTTCTAAACAGATGATTGAATGTACTTAAAGGGACCTAAAACTACTAGGTTCTTAAACTAGCTCTAATTGACAAAGCTAAGTTTAAAACTGAAAATACCTTGCAAATTGATTGGAAATAAGTAAATGTAACAAATTGCTAGAGAACTTAAACAAAATTAAATTAGAGAACTTAAAATATTGTAGAGATCCATTGCAATTTGGTTTATGAACAAAGTTTCAGTAAACAAAAACATAAATAAAGCACTGAAAAATAAAAGTCTGAAGATTGTAGTTGTTGTTGATGTTTGGTGTTGGTCCCTTCCATTTGCCATGGGAAACTCTTTTTATTTGTTGTTTTTCTTTTTCTTGCTAACTACTCCCCAATAAACCACGTTCTTGGCCAGTAACCAACTCCATCTCAACTTTTATCTCTGCTATAACTGTACAATTAATTAATTAACTGTATTTGAGTATTGGATTGTAAAATCTATAGGCTTTAATTTTTGGTACAAACAATAAGAAAGAATAAATGAGGACACTTTAGCTCATGCACATGATATTGTAGTGAACACGTTAAGGTCCAAGAGAGGTGGGATTTAGAATGCATACTTTAATTTAAGTTTAGTTAGTATTTTCAGTTAGGGAATCATTTTTCTTTTCATTATATTTAAAGAATTGGTTTTTAATTCAATTTTCTTTACATTATCTTTTATCCAAATTCTTTCTACAATGGGAGTGATGGAGATAGAGAGTATTTTAATATAATGATAATGAGTTAGACAAATGGGTATTGATATGGAATTCAAGTAGCAACACAAAAACTAAAAGTTTTGATTATATGGAGGAAGATGATTAAGGTGAAGAAAAGGTAAGAGACAGTGGTGTCCATGGTGGTAGTGATGGACATTTGACGATGGTGGTGATTCTTTTGTCATGGCTAAGTGTGGGTTTAAGAGAGTCAAAGATGGAGATGGAAGCATGAGTAGGAAGATGAAATTGGGAGTTGAACTCAATGATTTTTTTTTTAATTTTTTTTACTAAAAAAAAAAGATAGGTGGGACCATAAAACAAAAAGAAAATGACTATTTGGTGAATTTCAAACTCTATTAGATGAAGGGCTTGAATAATTGATATCTTAAAAATCATATTTTTTTCAAAGAAGAAAAAAGAAAAAAGAAAGAGCACTTATCAGCCTGTTGAGATAAACATTAGGGGCAAAAATGGACCTTTGCCCCACATTTTATATGTTGAATTAGAAGCTTAGATGCTTAAACTCTTATTATGCAGTTTAATTTGTATTTTAGAGTAGTTATGTGTTTTTATGAGCCTTTTGGTTTAAGTTGATTTAGACATGGACAGTTGATACGGAAAGGGATAACAACAATTTGAGGCCTATAAGCTGTACCCGATTTTCAAATAAGGCCTGCATGTTCAATTTTTTACTATTGAGGCCTATAAGAATTTAAAATTTTTCCCGTTAGTCCTGCGCGGTTATGTCTGACGAAAATTGCATATGTGGCACATTTTGTGCACACGTGGCTGCCATGTCAGATCGTCTACTCCATGTGTCATCCTAGTCATCATCATCATCATCATCGTCATCATCATCATCATCATCATCATCTTCATCATCATCATCATCATCATCATCATCATCATCTTCTTCTTCTTATTCTTCTTCTTTCTTTCTTTCTTTCTTTCTTTCTTTCTTCTTCTTCTTCTTCTCCCGATCACCAGACTTCTTCTCTCTTTCTTCTTTTTTTTCCTCTTCTTCTTCTTCTTCTTGTTCTTTCACATTACCAAACCCATCTCTTCTCAGCCACCGCATGAATTCGCCACAACCACTATCTCTAGCACTGAAACTTAGAGTCAATGTCCCTGCTGAAAAGATTTCTAATAGCTTCATCATTTATTTTAAAAATGAGGCTAGCAAGGTCATTGTAGTGACCAGCAAGGCATTGAAATTTCTTGTAGTTTCCAGACCAACCAATTGTTGGACAATCCTCAGATGCATCAGCTAGACAAGGCCGACAAGAAGCCAAAAAATATAATCCAAAAAGAAGAGAGGATGTGAATATAGAGATTGAACAAGCAAGGAGAATTCTATAAGCAATGCCTTTCCTATAAAAGGAAACTAGAAACAAGTTTAGCATATTGAAGTGAGGGTTTTGACTTCCTTCCTTGAAGATCCTTATTTAGATATTTTTCTGCTAACAGGTTTAGCATTTTCACTTTCATCATCAAAGCTTATCACAATCACTGTCTCAGGTACCTGCTTCTCAGCTGCCTTCTTTAGCGTTGCCTTTGCAGCCACACGGCCCCTTATATTAGCAGCTTTTGTGATTGGTTTCTACAAATTGTTGCATAGTTTGAGATAATTCATTAGTTCAAATTCTAAAAAATTTTGACTCAATCTGGAAATGGCATGTTACAGAATTTATCACAAGACTCTTTTTACCTTTCCTGGCATAACACGATCATTAACCAAATTGCCAATGTCTTTAAGTACTCTTCTATTATTCCTTCTATATGCTATAAAGTTCTTCTGCTTTACTTCCACTAAAGATGCAAAAAGGAAAAAAAACATGAATCAAATATTCTGTATATTGTTTTTTTTTTCAAGAAAGAATCCGAAAATCAAATAATGTTGATGATCTTCATTGAAGAGAAAGAGTTAAGAAACAAGAAGTAATCTTTTACCCAAAAGGACTAAACATCTAATCATCTGCAGATTTTGCAAAAATGGTTGAAAATAGTGAAAACCCCAAAAACACTCATAAATTGCCATTAACATTAACAGATGCCCGTCAAGGCATAATCCACACAAATTAGTAAAGAAATAAGAACCCAAATACAAGTATTCCAAGAATCAGTAAAGAAACAAAAGCACTACAAAAAAAAAAGACATAAAGAAAGATTCTTTATAATGAAATATAAAAATCCATAGCAACACCAAATAGGGAAAAAAATCAAAGAAACAACCAGAACCTAAGGAAACCTTAAATAAATAAAATCCAGGAAGAAACAAACAAAATTAAAGAAACCCAACAAAGAATCAAAACCAAACTGGGTATACCTCTAAGTTATTGATGAGGAACAGCAGCTTTCGACTCCATTGATGATTCTTGTTCTTGTTCTTGTTCTTGGGTTTTGCCAAATACTTTTGCAAAAGAAGAAGAAGAAGAAGAAAGGAAGAAAGAAAGAAGTAGTCTGGTGATCGGGAGAAGAAGAAGAAGAAGAAGAAAGAAAGAAAGAAGAAGAAGAAGATGATGATGATGATGATGACTAGGATGACACATAGAGTAGAAGATTTGACATGGCAGCCACGTGTGCACAAAATGTGCCACATATGCAATTTCCGTCAGACATAACCGCGCAGGACTAACGGGAAAATTTTTAAATTCTTATAGGCCTTAATCATAAAAAATTGAACATGCAGGCCTTATTTGAAAATCGGGTACAACTTATAGGCCTCAAATTATTGTTATCCCATACGGAAAACAACATTTAGGGGTAATTTGTTTCATGAAAAATAAAAAGCATGAACCGAAGTTTATTAAAATTTTGCATAGAAATAAGAATAGATTCTCCCTCGATAGAAAATCAACCATATCCTGTATGGTGCTAAGGAATGAATTATCATCCCATGAGAATAAAGTCAAATAGGGTGGCCACCAGCCCATAAAAAATCGGCTAAGAATGGGTCCAACCCGAAATCGAGCTTGAACTAGCACGGAACTGGATAAGACCAGTTCAAGGTTGGTTCAAATTTTTTTGAACTGTGAACCGGCGGTAGCGCCAGTTCAACAGTTCCGAACCGAATTTTATATAAAAAAACTTAAAATTATTATTATTATTATTATTATTATTATTCTTTAATTATTATTATTATTATTACTACTACTACTCTCTAATTATTATTATTATTATTATTATTATTATTATTATTACTCTCTAAAATAATAAAAAATTTTAGAACCAAAATCCGGTCAGTTCCTAACCAGCCCTTAACCGTCCAAGGTACAGTTTCGGTTCGATTCCATAAACCTTCGAACCGGAACCGTTCAGTTCTGAACCGTGACCATCCCTAAAGTCAAATTAATTATAAATTGGTTAAATATTTAAATATTATCATATATTATTAAAATTTATGAAATACAATACATTTTTAAGCAATGAAATAAAATTTATAAATTAATAAAAATAATTATTTAATATATTTTTATATATAAATAATATTAATTTTTATTCCAATTATCTTATAAATCAAACCGTTTGTTAAATTTTTTTATTTCATTTTCGATTTTCCTTCATTTTGATTCCAATTTCGTTTTAATTTCAATTATGATTGCGAAGGATAAACCAAAACACCCTTATTGCAATTATTGGAATTTCTTAAAAAGGTATATGCGGAAACAAATTAACTTTTTAAGGATAATAAATTTAAGGGGCAAATACAATTTTCTACCCTGTGGTTTACGCGTTTGACAAAAATGGTCCTGCGATATTTTTCGTGACAATTATCTACCCTATGTGTTGTTCCATTAGCAATTTGCGTCCAAAACCTCTAACACCGTTTAATATGCTGATGTGGCAGTCAACTTGACATCTGACATGGATTAAAAATTATAGCATGGAACAAAATTTTAAAAAAAAAGAAAAAAAAACAGAGGTAAAAGGTGTTAGAGGTTTGTCAAAGAGAAATCAAAAAGAAAACCAAGAAATCTCCATTGAAAAAAACCCAAAAACCTAACCCTAAATCTTTTTTTGTTTGGTTAGTTTTCTTGAAATCAAGAAAAAATAAACGTTGAAAAGGAGCTACATTTTCTTTGACTAGAGATAATGTCCCAAATGAAGCAAATGTCTCATATTGAACACATTCCATCAACGTCAGGCAAATTCAAGATGGAAAAAAATAACAGAGTCATCAGATGGCGTTCTTCTTTAGCTAAACTCACATTTTGGTTTTTAGTGTTTCTTGGTTTAATTTTACTCTTATTTTATCGATCCCCATCTTCTTCTTCCTCTTCTTATTCACCCATCAATCCTCTGCCCTCCGATCCATCTCGCCGTTTTCTCTGTACTTCATAGGGCATATCAGACTGGGAGAAACGGGTCAGGTCTTCTGCAAGAATCCGTTCGTGAAATGGGATTTCAGTACTTGTAATTGGTGCAGCTAGGTTTGTCGGTACTCATGTATCTGCAATTAGTTTATTAGAAGTTTGTAAAAGTGCAAATCCACAACCTGCAATTGTTTGGGCATCTTCTAGTTCTGTGTATGGGCTCAATACTAAAGTACACTTTTCTGAGAAAGATAGAACTGATCAACCTGTGGTTTACCTCACTTTAAACAAAGGTAAACATAACCAAAAGAAACCAATCAATTCATAACCAAAAAACATAATCACATATTCCTCACTTTAAACATAACTAATCGATCCATGAATAAAAAACTGAGTAGTAATTGAGGAATAAAATTTTGTTTTTTTTTTTTGGGAGAGAGAAGAAGAAGAAGAAGAAGAGGAAGAGGGATGCACTTATTGTTGTTGCTGCTCTTTGTTTGTTGGTTCAAATTTTAGTAGGTATTATTACTCTTAGCTGGAGCTGCCAGACGCTCCATGGACGTTGACAATGCTGCTACTGGAGAAGCTGGCAACGCAGGTGATTCTTGGTGTTGATGATAGGCACGGGCGATTGTTGGTGTTGATAGTAGGCGGCGTTGGCGTAATCGGTGTTGATGGTAGGCGGTACTGGGTTGTCAACGTTGATAGCCAACGACACTGGATTTAGATTTATTTTTTTTCATAATGTTTTGTGTATATTAGCCTTTGATAATATATATTTATAAACAATTATCTTGAATAAATGTTATTGTTAATTTTTATTTTATAAATAATTATTTTATTTATTTTGTTGGACAGTGCATTCCACCCTCTTTTTTTAATGAGATAGTTTGGAACCTTAGTCCATGTCAGATGCCACATTAGTCCATTAATCCATATCAGATGCCACATTGACTGCCATATCAACATATTAAACGACGGTGTTAGAGGTTTTGGACGCAAATTGCTAATAAAACAACACACAAGGTAGATAAATGTCCCGAAAAATATTACATGACCATTTTTGTCAAACGCGTAAACCGCCTGATAGAAAATTGTAGTTTTCCCTAAATTTAAAATGGCTTAATGTAAAAATTAATAAAAAAAAAATTTGAATTACATCGAGCAATTGCGGTTTTCCTTTTTATTCCTTTCAAAATTTCTCTGTTTCTCCTCTAATTCCCAAGTTCCACCCAGAACCCTGTTTGTACTCGTAATGTCTTCCTCTTCTACTAAAAAGCGTCGAAAACTCAATTTAGCTTCCTCTTCTTCTTCATCACATGTTTCATTAATGGAACCATCCAATAACTGGTTTCCTTCAAAGGAAGAGTGCTTGAGACTGGTAGCGGTAGTAGCAATAGCGTCCTCTGTGGCCTTGATTTGTAATTTCATAGCTACTTACATCAATTCCACCACAAAGCCATTTTGTGATAGCAATACGGACTCTTTATCAGGTATCTAATTGTTTTTTTTTTTAATTTTTAATCATTATATTTACTTCCATGCCGCCCTTTGTTCTTTTGTTTCCATTTCTGGGTATCTTTTTGTTATTGTGGGAAGTTATTATTGGGACTTCAAAATTTATGTCTTTGCCTCTTTTCTTTATATATTTTGTTGTTGCATGTGGATCCCATATTGAAAATTTTATACCCATATTGAAAATTTTATGACCATTGAATTGTAGCAGTTTGAACTGAATTTTAATAAGAAGCAAGGTTCAACTACGCATTCGTTAATCTTGCATTGAACTAAGCTGGTTTCATTTTATGTTAAATTATAACAAGCTCTTTGGGTGAGCTGGTGATAAACTCTGGTGGACAGAGCTACCTGGAGCAGTGATGTGCAAGGCTAAAAAATCAGAGAAAGGATTTAAGATTTCTTTGGGGTTATATGAGTTCTGAAAATAACCACTGCACTTTTGAACTTTTTAATTTATGAAATATGTTGGATTTATGGTTGAATACTGAATGACAATCGTGTCTTGGCATTGAGGGTGTATTTCTGCATCACTCTACTATTGCGTTCCTTCTTTCACTACTTAATATGGATAGGACAATCATGCCATTCTTGTAAATAGCTTTCATTGCTTTGCCCGTGTTTAACATCTGTTGTTTTTAAGGATACTTCTTTGTTTGGTTGTTTATTGTTGCCTGTGCCAATGTTCCCTCTTTAACAACACACTGTTTGCAGATTTTTGTGAGCCCTGTCCAAAAAATGGAGAATGCACTCAAGGCATGTTGGAATGTGCCGAAGGCTATAGAAAGCATAGAAACATTTGCATAGAAGATGGAGATATCAACGAAAGAGCTAAGAAACTTGTCTGTTCTAAGAATCTTATTCATTATGGTACACTAATTTTCTGGGCCTGGAAAATATATGTATATGATGCATCAAATTTCCATTGTTATATCTTTATAAAATTCTTTCTTTAACATGCTGCTGCAGTCCGAGTGGATGGAAAATCGTCTTTGTGAAGCTTATGCTCAATTTTTGTGCGATGGTACTGGGAAAATTTGGGTCTGTCTCTGTTGCAACTCTTCGCTCTTCGCTACCTGTTTCTTTGAGATAACAATTTGCTTATGCTGATGAAGCCAATTGATTTGCAGCTGAGATATGTAATTCTGATTGACGTATCCTTTTACAGGTCCAAGAGGATGATATATGGAATGATTTGGAAAAACACCAGCTGAAGGAAAATTTTCAGCTGGACAATGCTACTTATTTATATACTACAAAGAGAGCAATGGAGACCATTGCAAGGTTATTGGAGATAAGGACAAATCCTTATGGGTATGCTATTCCACCTTCAGTTATGCGTGAAGTTAGGTGAGAGCTTTGAATTGTGGTTGGATTGCCTGAAAACTTCTGATTCCATAGATGCATTTTGCAGGAAGAAAGAGTTAAAATGTCCCGATCTGGTTGCAGAACATTACAAACCATTTACATGTTGCCTTTGTGAATGGATCTCTAGCCATGCTCTTGTAATAGCACCTCTTTGTGCACTGGTAATTTTTTTATTTTAAAGCATGCTATTGTTGCTTTAGCACGGGCATCAACTTTTGAAGCTTGTTCACAGCATTGGGAAACTGCAGGTCGTGGGATCCATGTTGTTACTCAGAGTAATCCATCGCAGATGGTATCTATCAGTTAGATGTGAAGAGCTTTACCACCAGGTAATAGGTATTTAGAGGCTGGGTCTTCTTCTGTTGTATAGCACTATGTTGTGTGATTCTTGATTTCTACCTTTGATATTTGTCAAAAAGATTGGAATTGGTGGAGTCCATAAGCCATAACCTAGATGTTCTCTCTTGAAGACCTAGTTTTCTTGTTTACTAATTCAGTAACTGTCATTTTGCAAGGTTTAATATACCTAGGTATCCAAACTTTCACTTTGTTGCATTTTGTATATTAAACTTTGATTTGGTTTTTTAATAACCAAATTTCTAGTTAGATATCACATGTCAGTAATCAAGTTGGATTTTAATGACATGGCGATCAGAGAAAGAGTATTCTAGGAACAATGCCATGTCATCCTCCACCTCATTGACACTAATACATGGTTAAATGCACACGTGGTTACTGAACTTTGATGTTGTTTCAATTTGGATATTCAATTTCAATTTCGACTTTTTAATATCAAACTTTCTGTTTAAATATTACAAAATACTGTTTTGCAGGATATCTGATTACATGACAATCAGAGGGAGAATATTTTTTGAATATTCACCGTGTCGTCTTCAACTCATGACTTGAATTTACCTAATCCACATGTCTAATTAGATTTTCGGATCTCATAGTCTAAATAAACCCTAAAATTTAAAAGGTGGAAAAGTCTGAATTGAAGAAAAACCCAATGTGATGTCTAAATAGAAATTTGGTAACTAAAAATAATAAATCAAAGTTTAGTACCTAGATTGTAATGAAGCAAAAGTTTGGACATCACAGGCGCATTTAAACCATCATTTTGCTTGCGTCTTTGACTTTTTTATTTTTAAATTGTAAACGAAACAAGAAACTTTAGGTAGAACTGGGAAAATGCAAAAAACTAGTAATACTAAATAGAATGGTTGGATAATGAAATTTTATTATCTGAATGCATGATGTTTCGAGTAATGATATAGTCATAGGGCAACAGTAAACTGTCTTATCTTGTTGTGTCCAATAAAATAATCAAAGCTGGCAAGTATAATGCCAATTTGTTGCCTCCTTGCCCTTTTTCGGGCGACCTTTAAATCTTTCGTCTATAGAGTTGGATTTTCATAGGAGGTAGGGTTTGCTGATTTTTGCGACTTCCAAAGTCCATAAACCAGCTATCTTTAAAGTTGTCTTTGCACACGAAATCTGCAAGTAATTGATCACTAATGTGAATTTGCCAAATGGGATTCACTACTACATCCCCTTGTTAATGTGGTATGTTATTTAAAGAAACGCCATTCATGAGATGTTGCCTTGTCTTAGATCTGTGAAGTACTTGAAGAGAATGCCTTGCTGTCAAAGAATTCAGATGGTGAATGTGAACCTTGGATGGTTGCTTCTCAGTTACGGGATCATCTGCTTTTGCCTAGAGAAAGGAAGGATCCTGTGTTGTGGAAAAGGGTATTGCTAAATGTCTTTGCATCTAATTATGGCCTTAATTATAAATCTGCTTGTTTTCCCAATGAATTGATATTACATTTTAGATGGTGTTTTTGTACTTGATTGGAGAGCCAAAAAAAAAAAAATTCCTCATTAATCTCATGTTCTTGAGGTTTTCTTTTTCTTTGGATTAGATAAAAATTTAGCATCAAGATGACTTGGCCAACGGGGTTGTGTACATATTTGGCTCTTTGTTAGACAATTGCATTTTTGAAGTGCTTCTTTTGATCTGAGCGATGTTATTTGGACACTTTTGCACCAGCTAGTTCTATGCCTCCACATAGATCATTTTGCCTAGATGATGTTCACCAAGGGTCCAAGTCGTTAATATATTCTTTTTGTTCTTCAAGCATATGGATATCCTCTATGATGGCACCTCAAGTGTGGGTACTTCTGAGGAGGCTCTGTTAATTTCTCTGTACTTATCCAAGATGATCTGTTTTCCCATTTGCTTTTTTTTTTTTTAATGTTTTTGGCAAAGATTAAAGCTTCTGTAGTAATCTTTCATATTCCTTGCCAGTACCGCTGTACTAAGGCCTTTTTTTTTTTTTTAATCATCTGATTGTTCTTTATGCTGAGTCTCATAGAATTCTTCATTTTTTTTAAGCTGTATGATTCAATACTTCTATCTGTTTTCCCACACAACTGAGGTTTATTAATTTCTATAATAATACTTCAGGTGGAGCAGTTGGTGCAGGAAGATTCTCGAGTAGATCGGTATCCTAAACTGGTCAGGGGTGAATCCAAAGTTGTGTGGGAATGGCAGGGTATGAGAGCTAATTTTTCATTTTAGTTATTAGATCAAACAGTGTTCATTTCCTATATTAGTCTCTGCTTTAATATGTGTAATCCCAGGGCCATGTTTTAAATAAGTTTTGATGTGGCCATCTATAAAACGTGTGGTTGAACTATTGGGTGTAGATGGTGCCTAGAAGTTTCATCTTGGTGTTTTTATCTAGTGGTCCAACCACAGTTCATAGGTGGATGCAAATTCATGTTGGATTGTGCCTTTAAGAGGCTTGCAGATCCCCTTAATGCTTCAACTCTTGTAGACTTGCTAAATATTTGATGTGAATAATTGTAATAGAGTTTAACAGGCTATAAAGGCGGCATTATAAATCCAATGTAGCAACAATCATATAAGAGTTGTCCAAAATTCTGCTTATGAAATTATTAACCTTGACATCATTTTAATGTGAAAGATTTTTTTTTTTTTTTTGTTGAATTGCCAACTTCGAATCAATTATCCCCTGTGACCCTAAGAAGAAAAATGTGCAAGTTGAAGCTAGTGGTTTTCTTAGCTTTTTGAGAAATCATTATTGCCTTTCTATTGCTTGCCTTTATAAAATTTTGGATGGTATTGAAAATCATGTTGTTTTTCTGCTTTGAGTTGATATGTGTTCCTGTCAATTTCGCAGTTGAAGGTTCTTGGAGCTCAGCAAGGATGAGAAGAAAAGGAGAGGCAAGCAAGTTGAAGTCCAGTGAAGGCCTCAAACCAAAATTTAATAAACAAAACCATGCTTTGAAGTCTGGTGCACTCTTTGCTGAATGATGTTTGTTGATAATTAAACTTCTTTGATGTTTGAACATGTCTTCCTCTAGGATTTATTTGCTTGCGGTGATAGGTGATAGCTGTCGACTACAAATGCTTGTGGAGAGCAAGATTCTGATGCTCTAGTTGCCTGAATATAAATTTTGTAAATGTGCACATCAGGCGTCTTTTGGATGTAAAATGGCATGACCAGAGATTAATTAGAACTTTGGCAAAACCCACCATGAGGCACCCAAACTTTCCTTCTTTTCAGCTTTAGTCTCTTCAGGCTACATTTTGTATATTTAGGCGCCCCCTAATACTCATATTGTATAAAAGGACAATCCATGTAATGAGTAAGGTTGTAAACGAGTCAAGTTGCTCGCGAGCTACTCGGAGCGCGAGCAACTCGGAGCTTGACTTAATAAAAATTTGTTCAAGCTTATATAATGAAACTCATTTAATAAACAAGGTAAGCGCGAATTATGTAAAGCTCGCGGGTTAATTGGTAATTTTAATATATTAATAATTTGATATAAGGATATACTCTATCAATTTTTATTCATAAGAAATGTAAAAAGCATTTAAAAATATATTATTATAATAAAATCATAATTTTTATTAAACATATTATAACTTATTTAGTAAAGAATTTATTTTAATTTTTTAATGAATAATTTTAATTTATAGTTTTGTGTTTAGTAAAGTGGATAAACTCTTTTGGACTGATTCGCCTACGGGTGAGTTCGCTTGTAAATCTGCCTATAATTTTTATCGAGTCAAAGGAGTTAAGGTGGCGTGGGGAAAAGATTTGTGGCGGCATTTTCTCCCAACGTCTCGTTCTTTTACAGCTTGGCGTCTTATGTTCAATGTGCTACCTACAGATGATGTCTTGCAGCGAAAGGGCATGGTTTTTGTTTCTCGTTGCAGGTTGTGCCAACATGTTATTGATTCAGTCAACCACGTTTTTCTTCATTGCCCTTATGCTGTTTTGCTGTGGTTGTCTTTAGCGAATCTGTTTTCAGTTCGTTTATCTCTTGTTGATAATCCGCTAGCAATTTTTTGTAATGCCATGAAAGTTCATTTTTCCTCTCAGCTGAAAGCCTTATGGATTGTGGGTGTTATTTCTTGTTTCAGTATCATTTGGTGGGTG
>CATIWK010246923.1:0-14832 GCA_949634005.1 Mallotus japonicus
ACTTTTGCCCTAGAATATTCTTCCTATTTTAGGTTTCTGAGAATCGTAGCAATTTCCAATTCAGGAATCCTAATGCAATAGGGTCTTGTTAATCCTGAGCACGCCTTGAATAGATGATAACACGGGGAGTGCTGTGTTCCGTGTCCAAATAATTTATCGCACACGGCTCATAGATACAGGCCGTATTTCACTCTGTGTCCAAACGTAGCTGCTGTCAAGATTTGGCTTAAATAATCACGGAGTGGATTCGAATCACACGGGGCGTGTTTCACGATATCACCGCACACGGGCCTGCAACACGGGTCATGTTGTTTCACCGTGTTGATACACAGCTTCTGCCAATACATAGCAAATGACAGCACGGAGTGTATTAAATTAACACGGGGCGTGTTTTATCTATTAACGCACACGGATCTTGTAACACGGAGCGTGTTTCTGCAATTGGGCCCGTGCTGAACCAAGGGCTAGAATGGGCCAGACGCTGAGGCTTGGGCTAAAAAGTGGACTTCCTGAATTAAAAAAAACAATTAAACCCAATAAATTAGGTCCATTTATAAAGAATGTCTAAATGAATTATTTATTAAATAAAAACACTAAACTATATTAAAATACATTAAAATTAAACTAAAAATATAAATACTTAAAATAAAAACTACTATAAAATATATATATAAATATGAGTTATCACCAGGTTCTTGAGTTCCTTCATTGCGTCTCTATAGTAAGCAAAGAGCTCCTTAAGAGAAGAATCACGGACCTCAAGTCTTTCCAAATCCAAATTGATTAATTTTGGAAGAGATTTATTTGCTAGAAAGGAATGCAGGACAAGAAGTTGAACTTGTAAAGTAAAAGACAACTCAGATTGCAATATCATTATGGATTTGCTGTCTAACAACAACTCTTCCAAATTAGGGAACACCTGGACATCATTAACAAAGAACATAAGAGATTAATACATTAAATTAAGTTTAATTTTACTGAAAAAAATAAATCAATTAATTAAGGAACTAACCATCCGACTGAAATCAAGTTCTACTTTTGGGCAAGCACTAATCCTGATAATTTTCAGTTTTGGATATTCTAGATCTCCACTGCAGCCCAAATACCAACTCGAAAACATGGGCATATCTTGAAGGGTTACAGATTCCAATGAGGGAAACCCAATTTTGTTATTAGTAGCTGCTTCCTCTGCTGTTTTGAATATTAATGCTTCCATCATCCCACAACTCATTAGTTGTACCTCTTTGAGATTTGAAAGGCACAACGCCACGGACTGAGTAAATACATACTTCAAGCCGCCACAGTCTTTTATACTAAGGACCACAAGGTTGTTGAAATTCAAAATTCCCCGAGGATCCTTGTTCCATAAATGCCTCAACCTTGGTAGATTACTTAACTTCAGTTTCATTAATTCAACCAGCAGCCCAGCAGAAGATAATACTTCCAAGTCAAATACTTGCTCTACTGAATCACAGTCTTCTACCTTAATCTTTCTCAAGTTTTTGCAGCACTGGAGTACCTTCGCTGGCATAGCTTTCGATGAAGATGCATATTTATTTACCTCCTTTTAATTAAATTAAATTAATTATTGTTAATGGATAAACAAACAAACAAGAATTAATAAATTAATGAACAAAAGCATAAAAAAAAACTCTCACCCATTTTTACGCCTGACTTCCTATGGTTGCGTTAAGTGTCCCCTTCCATTCCCATTTTTCTCCGAACTTTTTTGTTAGTCCTTGGAGATTTGGCGTACTTAAAGGTCCCCAGCAGAAAATCCTCATCTGGTTGCAATCGTAAACTTCTGCTTGTTCCAGAGATGGAAAACTGAAGGCCTCATCACCTGAGCAGAAGCTAGTGAGAGCATGTAAATCATGCAGTTTTAAAAATTTTAGTTTCTTGAAAATAACAATCTCATTCTCATTCTGATCTGCAGGAACATCTCCCCCATCTCCATCTTTTGCCACTATTTCTGTCATCTTCTTGCAATATTTTACTTTCAATTGTGTGAGTTGAACCATAGTTTTGGCCGTTGAGGTAGTTAACAAGTTTATCAATCCATCACAGTCAATCACATGCAGAGTTAATAAATTTTCGAAAGAGCATGAGGATAATGGCACTATCTTTACCAAATTCTCACAAGATTTTACTCTTAGAGTCTTAAGATATCGAAGAAGTGGTTTGAGTCGGGAGTGTTGCATCCATATATACTCCAAACAATCTAGATAAGATAACTCCAAGTGATTCACATGTACAAGTTGGTCCTCCCCAACGAGTTCTTCTTCATGCGAGAACAGCACTTGGACGCCACCTCGTCTTACAATAAGTTTGTCCAGATTGTGAAGTCTTTGAACAAAACGAATAATGCCTTTGGAGTAATCTAAGGAGGTGAGCTCAACAACTTTGAGTTTGGGAAATCTCTCTCGCTCAATTGGGAATCTACCACTCTCTGCCATCATCATCATCTCCGCACCGTTAATTCTCACTTTCTCTAAGCTGTGACCCTGATGAGATGAGGAGACATACAATTAAACACATTAATATTTTTACTTAAGGTTCAATTCAATTAATTAAAAATTCATTTTATTTCCAAATAAAAATTATTTGCAAATGAACTTTTATTAATACAGTGCATTTGCTTTATATGAATATTTAATGAAATTTATTTGAATGTATACTATGTTTAGCATAAATTTGAAAATTGAGAAAATAATATATTATTTGGTTAAAACAATAGGAGTATTTTAAAAAATAGACATGATAAAAAGGATATTTTAGTTATATGAAAAAATAGACTTAAAATTATAAATTCATTTGAAACTTCTAACAAGTTTGTCAGAAATTGGTCTTTTTTTTTTTTTTTTTTTTTTTTTTTTTTTTTTTTTTTTTTTTACCAAAGAAAGCTTCCATTAAACAGAAACTGCAGAATTTTGTCAGAATATTCTCAGATACAAAACAAGCAATGTGGCTAGGAACTTCCTCAAGAATTTGGTCTAGCTATAGCCATTCAATAAATTTAATTTTACGTATAAATTTACCCCTACTAAAATTAGAAATAAGGATCAATTTGACTTCTGAACTTTTGGCTCCCAATTTTTTTTTATCTTATCAAGTTAATTTAGATAATAAACTTTGCATAAATATCAAATTGGCCCTAATAATTATACTTACCCCTTATTTTTTCTAGATAAACAAAAGTTAAAGACGGATTTATTAAGAAAAATCATAAAGGTTTTCTCTAATTTATTAAGGAGATTTAAAATTTTAAAAGTTAATATATATATATATATATATATATAATTTTTTTTAAAAATTAATGCATAAAGATTATATTTTAAAACTACTAAAAGTTATTTGTGCATAGTTAAATTTTATATTATAACATATATTATTAATTTTTTTTAATTCCACAAGGTATAAATAAATTTGAATCGATCTTTACATAATTTAGAAAATAAAATTATTTTAATTTTTGTTAATCTTTTTACTAAATTAGGCTAATTTATTAAATAACTAAAAAATTAGGGAGCCTTTTGTAAATGTTTAAAAGTTTACCTATAAAAAAAATAAGGGAGCAAGTATAACTGCTAGGGCTAACTTGACCTAATAAGGTAAAAAAGGGCTAATTTGACCTATGCTAAAAAATTCAGCGGCAAATTGACCCATAATCATAAAAATTATGTATTTGATTCTCCTATTAATTGTAAGAAAAAATTGCATAAATATTGTTTGAAATTTTTAATTTTGGCTCTTAATATGGTATATATATCTAAACAAACTGAATTAAAAACCATTAAATTGATTTTGTTTAATTAATGAGTCACTCTACAGTACAACCATTTGTATTTATACAATTTTAATAATATCCCTTTGATAAAGTGACTTAAATTTTTGACCATCCACTGTGAAAATTGGCTACCTAAATGACTGGTCATTTCACTTGTGAAAATACTCATAACCTAAAATGCCTTTATTTAAATTTTACGTTGTTATGTGAACTTAATTAAAATAATTAAGTTATTTCTAAATTAATTATTATTATTAATAAGAATATTAGTTCAAATATAAATTAAATTAAGTATAATATTTTATTATTCAAATATAAATTAATTACAAGATATAAAGGATATCACATAAAAAATGAGTTAAGAGAAGTAGATGCTATGGATGTGCTAGCCTAGCTAGGATGTCCTGGTGCATCATTTGATACCAAATCTAAGAGACCTTTATATAAAAAAAAATATAAATAAGTAAATTTGCTTAGGTTAGGATTTGAACATTGAACCTTCATATATATTTACACAGAAGTGACCCTTTTTTATTTTATTTTATTTACTTGGGGATATACTAAAAATTTAAGTGTATACTAAAAAAATTATAACACATTCAAACAACATATTTTATCAAGTTTTTGATTATTAGTATGTAAATCTAAGAGTAAAAGCAAAAGTAAAAGTCATTTAAAATTCAAATGTTACTTAAGTTTTTTTTCTAGTTGGTGACCTTAACTCTATCCATTTGTATAGATATAATAGTTGTACCCTAACAACAACCATTATAACATTAATATGGAGTCATTATATATATATAGTACACAAGATTGTATATAATATAAATACAATTTAAATTTTTAGGGTCTGTTTGGTTAAGCTGTTGCTAGTAGCTAATAGCTGATAACTCGTAATTGTTAGCTGATAGCTGATCAATACTAAATGTTTTGTAAAATTATAACAGCGGTTGCTAATAGTATATTTAAAATTATATATATATATATAATTAAAAAATTATTTAATGCTTACAATAAAAAATATCGTAGATGATTTTGTTTATATAATTTCAAGAAATGAATATATCTATTTTTAATAGACAATTTATTTTAATTAAAATACTAATAGTATTACTATCATTAATATTAGAAATAATCAGTTGTAAAATTATTTATTAATATAATTTTTAATATTTTTATTTGTGTAGTTAATATTTTTAATATTAATAAAATATTAATATTATAATTATTTTTTTGACACAAATATTATAATTATTTTTAATAATTATCAAAATATTAATTTATTAAGTAATGATAATTAGTTAAAATTAAAAATGTAAGGGTAAGATATAGTAAATATAATTTTAAAAATAAGAGTTGTTGGTGAAAATCTTTAAATTGGAGTTTATATGAACTGGTGTAGCTTGGGTATCTAATAGCTATCAATTTCTTTTCAAAAACATTAACCAAATGGGTTTTTCTAACTGTTGGAAAGTAAACAACTAACAGCTGCATACCAACGGCTAAAACAAACACTTCTTTAATCATTTGATAAATAAACTTTAAATCATATCCATTAATTGCAATAACTTACTCTCTGAAAATTGGTTATACAACTAAAGTAATTTTTTAATCTTATTACACTTTTTTCTTTCATGATTTTTTACATTTTTTTTACATTTTTTTCATAATTATATTTTTTTCCTTAAATATATCTAAAACTTAATTTATCTCTTTTTAACACTAACATTTCATTTATTAAGTTTTTATAACTAAATTAGTTGAATGAAATTATTATTTTAATACTAGAGTTTCAATTAACAATAACACAAAATAATAATTAAATAATATAATTACCATAAATAATAAAAAAATCTCAAGCTTTAAATTTTATTAAGCTAACTTCAAAAGATATTAAAAAAAAAAACAACCACCTTTTATTAATTTTCTTTTTTTTTTAACACCATATTCTACTAAATATACTGCATCTTAATTAATTAATCATTGATACTATTATTTATTCTAAAATAACAATAATAGTAACAATTATAATAATAGTAACAATAACAATAACAATGGATAGCACAAATTAAAATAACAATAACAATAACAACACAAAATTAAAAAGGAAAATTCTAATATTAAAGTTTTTACTTTTTATAATGTAATTTTTGTTTATTTTCACTAAGAAATGTATCTAGACATGGTAATCAAATTAAATCCATTGATGGACAATCACTCGAAATGAGACCAACAAAACTATATATATATATATATATATATATATATATTAACTCATTATCAACAAAAAAGCTAAGCTATATTTTTTCATTTCTTGGTAATGTAGTAAAAAAATAAAAAGAGATCTTCAAAAAAATGAAAACGGACACACACAAGAAGGGAGAGAAAAAATAGAAGAGAACAGGATTTAGTTTTGAAGTGGATAAATAAATATATCTATTTCTAATCTATAATAGGAAGTCACATATAAATTGTATATATACAACTATTTGTTTTATGGCAAGAGTTGTTAATTAATATGTAGCAAGAGCTAATGTTTTCAGTGATTGCAGATAAATAAGGATCAATCTAATGTTTTCAATTATATTTATATAGATACATATATGTGTACTAACAAAATTAGTTTTTGTTATTTAAGTCAATTTACTATTTAAAATTTACAATATAAGCATTTTAACCTGTAAAATTTGTTGAAGATGCCATTAATTTTTTTTTTACCGATTTAAATACTTAATTAGATAAAAAAAATTAACCATCAAAATAACAAATTAAAATTAAACAATTTAGGGACTATCTATGTAATTTTTGACACACATGCATATATACACACAACTGATTAAAAGTTATACTAATTTGATTTTGAGTTTAAGAAAAATCATGAAATTCAAAATTATTCTAACAGTGTATGATTTTATAAATTTATTTTTAATTTTGAAAATTAAAAAAAAAAAAAAGAGAAATGAGAAAATATACAAAATAAAATAATAATGTGTTTAAGAGTGTGTTTAGTTCAAATGAATTTTATAAAATTTTATGGAATTCATTTGCAAATCCAAGTGAGGGTGTTTGGTTTAAATGAAAACTTTGTAAAATTTATTTTCAATTCTAACTTTTTAATTTTATAAAATTACTTAACACTAAATCCATTTTTTATTGATGAAATATGTGTTGGTTCAAATGAATTTAAAATTTATTTATAAATGATTCTATTTAAAATTTATTTATAAATGAAATGAATTTCTTATGGGAATTGAAGCAAACAGCGGTAAGAGAATTTAGAAGAATTAGTACCTTTTCCACAAAAAATGTAGGTTGTGGATTTGAAATGCTGAATTGGCTTTCTCCATGTGCCTTTGAATTCAAATCT
The DNA here is from genome assembly GCA_949634005.1 of Mallotus japonicus. Taxonomy (NCBI): domain Eukaryota; kingdom Viridiplantae; phylum Streptophyta; class Magnoliopsida; order Malpighiales; family Euphorbiaceae; genus Mallotus; species Mallotus japonicus. The sequence continues at coordinate 7,155 of CATIWK010246923.1, forward strand.
ATTTGTTTCTGACAACCATACACAGTCACACATTTCAATTTGGGCCATGAAGAAACATGCATCTTTGGGTAGAAACTTGTCAACTCTTCAAGATATCCAAGCCATATCGAGAGGAGTTTAGGAAACTTAAAATGAAGGATTGGTTCATCTTCTCCAACTTCTTCTGCCTTGGCAATAATCTCCTCCACCCCCGAGCACTTCACTATTTCAAGATATTCAAGATGCAAAAGACCTCTAGCAATTGAAACTGGAAATATATTTTTAAGACTTCCACCTTTAAAAATACGAACTGACTGCAAATTTGGAAAGGTGAAAACCCCTTGTGGATCTTTGCTCCATATATGCTTCAATGAGTCTAGATGGTATATATATAAATCTTTGAGCTCATACACCACAGCATCATGTAATTGTAATTGTTGTGGGACTTGATATATTTCTTGAACAGAATTGCAATACTTTATCGACAACTTCTCTAGTCTCTGAAATCTACTCAAAACACTTGATGGAAAAATAGTTAATAATTTTGGACACCTTTCAATTTCTAATGACTTTAATTTACTGAAAGAATCATCATCTGCAAACTGGTTGTGCCATATGCATTTCAAGCCTTTAATACCCCAAATATCCATTACCTCCAAATTAGGAAATGCAACCTGCAATGTAATTTCCACTTCATTTACTTTTAACAAGAAACTAAGCATAATTAGAGAACAAAATAGTAATTTTGAAATTGCCACTTGTAAAGTATAAATTAGTATCTCTTCTATACATGATATGTAGATTATATTTAATTGAGTTATTTTAGTAATTTTAATTGGTTAAAAAAATTATTAGTATTTAATAAAAAAAATTTAAAATTATATGAATTAAAGTTGATACTATTTAATGTTTTTAACTGCCATTTTGTTCCTTCATCTATAAAGAACATAAAAAATATATATATATTATAAGGATGTAATGTACCAAAATAAATGTACAATGGTAAAATGCGAAAAAATAGAAGTATAGAGATGTGGCAATACATTATTCTTTTAATATATATATATATATATATATATATATATATATATATATATATTTTATAAAAAAAAATTAAAACCTGTTAGATTAAATCTTGTTAATTATAACTATTAATATATATAATCTGCAATAAAGGATTAATAGTTATAATTGAATAAGAACTAACCTAGTAATTTTTAATTTTTTATGTATAGAAACGCACGGTATATGTAATGTTGATGGGTGTTTGAATGAGCATACCATATGATTGAAGAGAGAGTGGATTTGATTCGGGGTAGACGTCTCAGAGTCAACAGCAGCATTAACACTACCTACGAAGCTCATCAATATATCTCCAGTTTTCTAAGAGATTGAAATTCAATTGAATACCCACTGCTGAATCTCCTCAACTTTAGAAGATTATGAAGCACTAGAGAATCCAGTTTAGGGAACAATATCTTTTTACTATTGTTATTCTCCATATATTTCTCTATTAATATCATATCTTCCATGGACTCGCAATCCCATACAGAAAGTTTCTTGAGCTGCTGCAGCGGGAATTTAAGCACCCAAGAAACTACAAATAAATGCTTCAATTTGTGGCATCCCTTCACCATTAAGGTTGTTAAGTTTGGGAATGAAACCTGCAATAATTGCACAATATTTAACAATGTCACTAATAGCTTAGTTCCATAAAAGCTACTATGAGATACAACATTACCTTTGTGTTGAAAAGTGATAATGGAGCATCGTCAAGTTCTGTGGGTTGCCTGCAAAAGCTTCTGAGAGATGGTAAGACATTTAATGTTAAGGAGCGCAATTGCGTGAACTCTAACATAATGTCACCATCATTGTCTTGTTCAATTTCAGTACCCATAACAACAATAAGTTCAATGTTGGAACAGTAGCTCACTTTCAAAACTTCAAGCTGCGAAAGAAATCTGGCAGTGGAAAGTGGAAAGAGATTTGTTATGCTACTGCATCCTGTGACACTCAATTTTGTTAATCTACTAAAAGACCCTGCTGCAACTGAGCCATTACAGACATTCTTCAGGCTGCTTAAGTTATAGAGGGACAATGATTCAAGATTGGGAAATGCAGCAGCACACTGATACTGATCTGTACTGCAGGAGTTGATGATGTGCTGAATGGATCCTGAATCATTTCTGGCATACAAATCATTTCTTATATCCAAATGCTTCAACTGCAAAAAGCCTTCCCCGTCAAGATCATACAACACATTCTCAATCCCCATCACATTATTTAAACGTACCGCTTCAGCCTCTTCCAGCAAAGCTTTGATCTCATGCTCCAAACGAATGCTTGTCTGGCTCATCCAAAGATGTAAAGCTTTTGAGGTTTTATGATCTATTGTACTCCAGCTGCCCCATACCTTTCCAATCGATATCTTGTACCTTCTTAACAATCCCCTGGAAGAGAATAGCAGGAGTTTTGGTAGTACTGCGGGATCTGGAACCTCTATCTCCAAAGTTGAAAGGTGAGACAAGTATTCTAACTCTGCAAGCCTTACATTATTATTATTACTATTGTCTTCGTGCCCCCATTGATGAAAGCTGTTTATCATATACAATTCTTCAAGATTTGTCAATTTGGAGAACACATTTGCTGGAATAACTCTGAGTTTGGAACAATCGCTCAAATCCAACAACTTCAGTCGACCCAGTTGTTCAATTTCTCTAGGCAGCTCAACGATGTCAGAGCCGGCAAAACTAAGGATTTGTAATTGCTTTAGCTTTCCTATGATAGCTATTTCATCATTTAATTGGCATCGACGAAAACACAAGGTTTGGATGTTTAATAACATACCAAGTGATGAGGGCAAGGACTCAAAACGCATCCTGGTCAAATATACTACTTTGAGTTTTCTAATCCCCTCGAAGAATGAATCAGGGATTTGCAGAGAAAAATCTTCAGTGAAAAGCAGCAGAAGCTCTGCTTTCGGGCACTCCAACCCTGCAGGAAGCATCTGGACATCGCAGTAAGGCAGAGAAATTCTGGTGCAGTCCTTGCTCGGCCATTCGGTAACTTCAAAGCCACTTATACCAACAAAAGCATCTTGCTCTCTAGATGCAATAGAGAGTGCAGTATCACGAACTAGATCGTGCATTTTCACAAACCCATCCATATCGCCATCCCGCAACAAGCACTCAGCTCTGAGGTCATCGATCAATCTATACACTCTGTTTCTTGCATCTTCCACTGTATTGATGCGCTTAAATAAACCCAGACCCATACTATATTCAACCAAATACTGGATCCGAATATTAGATTGACCAAACAGACCACAGAGCAAGAAGAATGACTTTATTTCATTGTCATGCAAATTGTTGTAGCTGGACTCTAAAACCTTGTGTACTTTTTCATACATATCTTCACTGTCGAACTCTGATAGCTGCCTCAGCTTGTCTTCCCAAGCATACAGCAGCTGCTCTTTATTTCGCAGTTCTGTAGCCACTAAGACTAACAAGAGAGGCAATCCTGAACATTTTTTACAAACTTGAGTTGCTATCGAAGGCAACTTCCGATCTTCAGCATCATCAGCCACAGTCATCTTAAACAGATTCCATGCCTCTTCATCCGATAGGACTTCAACTCCGAAATTCTTCTTTGCGCCCATTGCAAGGCAGACATCTGGTCTTCTTGATGTTAGTAAAATTTTGCAATCGTCCTCAGATGGAATTCCCACTTCTTCTAACTTCAGTTGTCTCCACACATCATCAAGAATGATGAGTGTCTTCTTCTCCTCCTTCTTCAGCCTCTCACAGAGTTTATTTGCTCGCAGGAGCACTCCCTCCTCGCGGAGATCTAGATCGAGGACTTCAGCAATCTCTTTTTGTATACTTGCAATCTCTGGGGATGGAGAGACAGCAACCATAACCACAACGCCAAAAGACTCGTCATTTTGGGCTTCTCGGTGTACTTCCTTTGCCAGTGTGGTTTTACCCACACCGCCCATCCCGCACACCCCAATCATGTTAAGCTTAGGATCTTTTAGCGCATCCATCACATCCTTCAACATGGATACCCTCGATGTCAAAGCCTCACGACTGTAGACAGATGGAGCAGTCATCTGCTTTGGAGCAGGACGGTGTGAAATGGGTTCAGCAGGTTCTTTTTCGTTTCGGATCGCTGAAGCTTTCTTCTCAGCTCTCCTGCTAAGTTGATAGCGCATCTTCAAGCTAGGACTGAATCCAATGAAACACCTCTTCTGCATCGCCTCGTCTTTGCCAGCGATAACTTTCTGGGCTTCTTCAATAGCTCTGTCTGCACTGGTCAGCCATTTCGTAACATGCTCATGGATCTCATTCCCTTTTCTTTTAGCTTCATTAACAGATTGCTGCAACATTGATCTTTTGTTCTTCAACTTCTCAGTCTCTTGAGCGAGTTTCTCAACATTGCTATCACAGGTGAAAGCGTAACAGATGTGGCGTTTGGCAGAGACAATAATATGGTTGATGGGATCTTTAATGAGCTCGGTGAAAATGGCAAGAATAATATCCACAACCATTTTATTATGAAGAGTGAAACTCAAAAAGCAAACAAAACACGAAATCAACAAAAGAAACGAAAATCACAGAAAGTTGAAAGAGCTAACAGGACAACAAAAAAGGAGAGAAATTTGTTAAGAAACGAGAGGTAAAGCTTATATCAGTAAGTAAAGCTCATACTGATGGAGGGCACCGCAGTGGAAATGCGTTGAATCAAGAACTGACAATAAGCGTCTTTTTTATGGACGCTTGTAGTGAATAATTTAAAGGATAATTTAACAGTGATAAGATGCTTGATCTGGCAGGCATCTTCATGGTATAATAAATTTAGAGCAAATCACATTTACTTCACTGAGATTTGATCTAATTTACACTCGCATCCCTTTTGTTTGAAAATCAAACATTTACATCCATCAGTTTTAATTCCGTCAACATTAAAGTTCCTCCGTTAACTTTTACGTTAAGTTTTTTATATCAAAATACATTTAGCTCCCTCAATTTATAAAAATAAAACAATTTAATCCCTAAATTCTAATAAAATAAAATAATTTAGTCCTTTAATTTTTTAAGTCATTCAAAATTTAAAATTTCAGTATTAACTAAATTTTAGACATGCACAGATATCTGCATCAATATATATTTTTGAATTATACAAAACACACACTAACTCAAAAGTCAAGTTGTACTTTTAATAAATCTATAAATATTCATAAATTTATTTTATATTCTTTTTTTACTTAATTTTATTAATTTTTGTTCCATTAAAAATTAGTATCATCTAAAAGTAAAGTAACATATACAATGAATTACTTTAAAAGAAGATAAAATTAATGAAATCAAACCTAAAATAAATATAAAATAAATTGATAAAAATTAATGAATTTATTAAGATTATAATTTATTTTTAATTTTGAAATGTTGATAAGGACATGTGTAACTATTCAAAATTTAGTAAAAATTGTGATTTTAAATTTGAAACAATTAAGATATTAAAAAAAAAGAACAACAATTTTTTTATTTTATTAAAATAAAAAGGATTAAAGTGTTAGATTTTATAAAAATATAAGGGGTAAAATGCTTAGTTGTTATAAAATAGAGGGAGTAAAATGTCTTATTTATTAGAATATTAATGGAAAATTTAACATAAAGGTTAAAGTGTTGACGGAACTAAAATTGAGGGATGTAAACGTTCGATTTTCAAATAAGAGGGAGAAAAGTATGAATTAGGTCAAACCTTAGAGAGATAAATGTTTAAATTTATTGAATAGGGACCAAAAGCTGTGAAAAAAGGAATACTGAGACATATTAATGGGAATTTTATAATAAATGCATTGGATGAAATTTACTTGTATGGTTTAACTAGTAAGTCAAAATGCCTTCGAAATAAGGGGTTTTGACTTCAAGGGAACAAAAAAATCAAGAAACGATATCATCACATGGGTAGGGTGGCTTCCATATATATATATATATATATATAACATGGGGTTTGTTACCCCCACTAAATTAAACAATATCATTTAAAAAAAAATTCTTCACTTTTATTAATTGATCGTGAACTCATCCTCTTTAAAAACTATAACATGATCCCTACTTGGTAAGCCAGCCCCCTTTGGCTTGGTGGTTAAGTCACATGCCCATGGGGTTAGGCATATTTAGAGGAAACCTCCACTTCCCCCAATCCATATATATGTAATTATTTAAAAAAAATTCCTACTTGGGAGCTTCCACTACATGCATGTACAAACAAGTAGCAACTTTACTCTAATATTATGCATTTGGGAGGGGGAATTAAAGGGGAATTATTCCTCTTTATTCCCCTTACAGAAGGGAAAAATCACTACACCCCAAATTGGGTTGTAAAAAATTTTCCCTCCTGATAAGGGAAATCAATTTATGTAAGTAGACATTTTTACCGTTATTATTTTATTCATAATTCTAAAATAAACCCTTTTATATATTTGGATTTTTATTTCTTATTTTTTAGGTTTTCTTTCTTTAACAATTTGTTGTTCTTACTTCTCCCATTTGTGGTTAGCTTGTTTCAAGTTTTCAAGTTGAGGTAACTATTTTATATATTTTTTTTGAGAAAATTAATATGTTGCATCTATTTATGTGTTTATTTGACATTCTTAATATGTAGTTGTTTTATTTTTAATAGACTTATTTAGATAGGGTTTTTTTTCATCAACCTAAGAATTATTTTTAGGTTGGTTTTTTCCCTATATTTTTATGAATAATTTTTTATATTACTAGTTTATTAATAAATTGATACTTGAAAATTTTTTATATTGACAAATTAGTATACCTATGTAAACCATGACATAGTTTATAGGAGAATAAAGGTAAATCAACAAAATATGTGTATAATATAAAATATAAAAAATATAATATAAATCTGTGGGAAGATGTATTATATAAATGTAATATATTGGTTTAGTCGTCTTTTTACAATTATTATTTCATTCTCCTTCTACTTATCCAAACACAATTCTAATATTTCTCCTTACTTTACCTTTCCATTCATTTTTTATCATCTAAATACAATTGGATCTAAAATTTCCCTTCCCTTCCCTTTAATTCCCTTTATATTCCCTTCCCTTCCCCTTCCCCTTCCCCTTGTGTTGCCATGCATAGTGTAAGAGTAGTAGTACTAGGAAATTATTTCATCTTCTGCTATTGAATTTCATAATTCTAGCATAACTGTGAAGCTATTGCCTTTTGGTTCTTTTGCATAGCTTGTTCAATTTTGATTTTAGAGTAAACGTTATTTCTGGGTGAATTATGCGTTGTTGCATGCCTCAGAAATTTGGTATTCAAGCTTCTAAACAACCAATATAAGTAAGATTAGTAAGACAAAATAGATTTATTAGAAGGAAAAAAAAAGGAAATTCTAATTTTATAAGTTAATTTTGTTTATAAAGATTCAAAGATTCAACGAATAATAACAGTAGTAGATAATTGTAAAATTGAAATACTAAAAAAAAAAAAAAGAAAGTGACAACAATCACCTCTAAATGATTGAAGAGCAAAAATCTCTGAATGGTCAAATAGCAAAATCACTTTATCTATTGGAGTCAAAATGATAAAGTTACTAATAATTCTTCACACTAAATCTTTGGGATGTTTACAAAAATGCCCAAAAAATAGGTGCCATTAACATGCAATGTCCT